>CAUYSK010001693.1:0-19172 GCA_963575035.1 Avahi laniger | reverse complement strand
GTTGCCCAGGCTAGAGTGCCATGGCATCAGCCTAGCTCACGACAACCTCAAACTCCTGGGCTCAAGCGATCCTCCTGCCTCAGCCTCCCAAGTAGCTGGGACTACAGGCATGCGCCACCATGCCTGGCTAATTTTTTCTATTTGTAGTTGTTTGGCTAATTTTTTTCTTTTTTTTTTTTAGTAGAGACGGGGTCTCACTCTTGCTCAGGCTGGTTTCGTACTCCTGAGCTCAAACAATCCGCCCGCCTCGGCCTCCCAGAGAGCTAGGATTACAGGTGTGAGCCACCGCGCCCAGCCTGATTACTTCTTGATCTTAAATTATCAAGCTAAGAATGAAGGGAAATATTAGGCACCATAAAGAATAACTACAATTTTGATTCATTATTTAGAAAAGTCAGCACATGTCATTTGAAATCCTGATAATGACGACAATTCATAAGGGATATCAGATTGTAAGTTCATGAGAAACAGGCATTCTCAATACGCTAAACAGAAGTAAATAGAAATAAACCTTACACTTTTCCCTTAAGTCTTATGAACAGCATTGCAAGAAAGTTACTAATGCCATTATGAGAAATTTAAAGCCCTTACTGAAATACATTTAAATGAGATCGTTATTTTAGAAGACTTAGATTTATGGAAAAATTGCAAGGATGTAGAATTTCTGTATACTCCACACCCAGTTCATCCTATTTATTAATATCTTATGCTAGCATGAGACATTTGTCACCATTAATGAACCATTATTTTTTTAACAAATCATTATTGATATATTAACTAAAATCTATATCTAACTCAAATTTCCTTAGTTTTTACCTAATGTCCTTTTTCTATCCAGGATCTCACATTGCATTAGTTGTCCTGTCTCTTTAGGCTCCTCTTGGCTGTGACAGTTTCTCAGACTTTTCCTTGGTTTTGATGACCTTGACAGTTTTGAGGAGTACTGGTCAGCTATTTTGTAGAATGTCCCGCAGATGGGATGTGTCTGACTTTATCTCATGATGGGACTGGGGTTATGGGTTTAGGGGAGGATGACCACAGAGGTAAAATGCCTCCTTCATCACGTCATACAACTGTCACATCATGCTAGCACATGACTTGTCACTGTTGGTGCTGACCTCGATCACCTAACTCAGTGAAACGCACTTAGAGACTTCCTCTGTTGACGTAAACAAGGACACAGGACATGATGAGTTGAGTCCTGATGGTTTCTAAAGTAAACTGCAGTGGCGAGGGCAGGGAGGGTAAATTCTTTCCAGGAAACCCTGTCAAGAGGGCAGCAAGAATTCTATGCCAGAGCATAAAGAACTTTGAAGCATATTGGAAAGTTAAAAATACATTCTTCAAAACTCTATTGGGGCAAGTATTGTTACCCATATCATACAGAGCAGGAAACTGAGGCACAGTGCCAAAGATACAGGCAAGCTGAGATGCAAATCCAAGTGGTCTGGCCACAGGATCCAGGCTCTTAACTACTGTGCAGGCTGCCTCACGGGTGCTGTCTTTTGTTTGTTTTTTGACAGGGCCTAGGTGACAGAGCAAGCCTCGAACTCCTGCGTTCAAGTGATCCTCCCACCTCAGCCTCCCGAGTAGCTGAGGCTACAGGTGTGCACCACCATGCTTGGCTAATTTTCCATTTTTAGTAGGGGGGGGGTCTTGCTCAGGCTGGTCTCAAACTCCTGACTTCAGGTGATCCTCCTGCCCAGGCTGGGGGAGCTGGGACTATAGGGATGAGCCACTGCGCCCAGCTCTGTTTCTCCTTTTAAAACGCAATTTAAAATTAATGTTAAGAGCTCTGATTTTAGCAATAATGTGTGAGACATGTTTGTACCCAAGAAGGTGAGAGGCAGGATTTCAAACTGCTCTTCTTTTCTGATGTTATATGTGTATTCAATTACTGAATCGATGGATCTAGAGTGAATTACACATAAGCAGATCTTTATTTCACAACTACAAAAAACAAGTATAGATTAGTCTGAATTAATCCTTATCCTCTACTTCTTTTCAGACTGAAGAAGTGCTCAGATGCACTAGATCTCTACTGCCACCTAGTGTTAACAATTTCTCAGCGTTAAAGGTGTAAATGTTCCGGAAGAGATCTGTGCTCTAAAAACCACACTCTGAGCTCCTTTAGCCATTTCTATCACAGGATTTCCAATTCGCTCAAAGTCTTTCATGGGAAAAACAAGAAAGAATATATTCTCTATTTGTACTGCACAAACGTTTAAACTCTGATTTCTCAAACGTGTCCAAAATGTTTGCATGAGAAAAAAAAACTTGATTCTTTGAAGATACCCAGATTGGCCCCCGCCTTATAGAAGCCAGCAAGAACATTAGCTGCTGAGACATTTTCCTGATGAGAAGGAAGTCCATCTACTTTGCACCAACATTGATCTTTTCTCTTTTTATTCCATTTCTGATCTACATTAGGAAATATAGGGAGGAAAAAAAACCATATAGACAGTCTTAGGTTCTATCCATCAACAATTCTCCGTAAGTTAAGAAAGTGGCAGTAGAAAGTAATGCCTGGCCTTGCCCCAGGCCTATAAACCAGTGTTGCTCCCAGTTTAGGTTCAAAGGCATCCAAGCAACTAGCAGCTTGGGTCAGTTAATGCCGAAAGAACTTTCGAAGTGGAAGCACCTGGGGTGAGAGCCTGCCATCCTGAATGGTAATTCACAGCCGTGACATGACGCAAAGAGCTGAGTTAAATGAGAAAAGATCTCTAATTTCTATTTAATCATTTTCTCATCCCTTATATTGCATCTTGGCTTAACATAGCAAAATAAAGGTAGTAGTTAGAGACTGTTTTGTAATTTGTTATCATAAGAGAAAAATGTTTATGATAAAGGATAGAGCTGGGTATGGTGGTGCCCACCTATAATTATAGTTACTCTAGAGGATGAGGTGGGAGGATTGCTTGAGGTCAGGATTTCCAGATCAGCCTGGGCAACATAGTGAGACCCCATCTCAAGAAAAACAAAAACTTGGTCTTCATGTCTGTGCTTTTCTTATGTTTTGTGGCTAGTGTGAAGAGTGCTTGTCCATGGGCCTTCCCATATGCTAACAGGCATCTTGCCTGCTGCCGGGAGCATTGGGAATTTCTGCTATCTGGTTTTGGAGGAAGTAACCAGTCTATCAAGATTAGTTGTATATTTCCAAAGTGATGGCAAACATCACAGTTGTCAGCTATTCCTGAAAGCTTTTGCTTTTCAATCACGAGTATAACTGGAAAATAACTACCACCTCCATAAAGGGAATATGGTCAAATTCTGACTCAAATCAGAATGAGAAACTAGATACGCTTATTATTTAATATCAGCCATCCCCTCTAGTAGCAGCTCGATCCTGCGGACCTACCACCTAAATATCTGACTCTTCCACCCTTCTCTCCATTCCCACTACTTATTAAAGAAAATTTCACTCACAGTTGTTACTTTCTTTACCATTAAAAGAATCACCACGGCGATTCACACAATGAGCCCCTCATTTCTGTGCTTGCCAAGCAAGGGAGCACACACCAGCGCATGGCCCTGCCAGAGGAGAGAGTAGTCGGGGGTCTTGCTACGTGTGTTAGGGGGTGAGTGCACTAATTAAGGACTGAATCTTGCTCCCCGGGTAGGACAAAATGAGTCCATGAGACTTGTACAATTGGGAAAGACAAGTCCCACTGGTCATTAACCAAGAGAGAGTCTTCTTCAGTTAGGTCCAGAGAGGGTCTGGCACAGCCGAGGTGATGCTCAAAGTTCACAGCCATTTAGCAGACCCAATTGTGGTGGATCACAGTATCCAGTTTTTTCAAAAATAAACTTTTTACTTTGAGAGAATTGTAGATTCATGTGCAGTTTTAAGAAATAATACCCTTTTCCTCCAATGATAATGCTGGATGGCAACATCTTGTGTAATTTCACACTCAGGATACTGACATTAGACAATCCACCCATCTTACTCAGATTTCCTGTTTTACTTGTACTCATTTGTGGCTGTGTATTTGGTTCTATGTGTGGGGCGTGCTTTGGGGTGAATGTAGTCACAGTCCACAGTCCACAGTCAAGACAGAAGACTGTTCCACCCCCACCAGGATCCCCCCTGCCTCCTGCCCTTCCCACCCCAACGACTGCTAATCTCCTAATCTGTTCTCTGCTCTAGACTTTTGCCACTACGAGAATGTTATATAATAAGAATCCTACAGAGTGTAACCTATTGGGATTGGCTTTTTTCACTCAGCCCAATTCCATTAGAGTCATCCAGGTTCTTACATGTCATTAGTATTGTTCCTTTTCATTGCATTTCATGATTGTTCCATTTCATGCACAGGAGTGAGGTTTAACCATTCACCTACTGAAAGACACCTGAGAGAATTCCAGTTTGGGGCCATTACAAATCTGCCATTTTAGTCTTGGTTTTCTGCTTGTTTGCTCTGTTTCTCTTGTCTTACCCTCCCGTGGGTTCCTTGGACACTCTTCAGAATCCCGTCTTGGTCTATCTGTAGTGGTTTTGCGTGTGTGCCTTTTACCCCTCCGAGGCTGGGGGTTGGGAAGTGCTGGGTGTCGGTCACCATCTTCTGCTGGGTGGGAGATAACAAGACTCCCTCCTGCTTTGTTGTTCCTCCAGCCCAGGCGTGCAGCTTGTCTTTCTTTTTTCACCTCTCAGAGTTCTTCTGTTGCCTCTGACATTATTTCCAGGGTTTGCAGTTGTACTTAGCAGGGAGGAGCAAGTCTGCCCCATCTTGTCCACACCAGAAGGCCTGGCACATCACAGTATCTATTTTTGATATTTCCCAGGGAAGTGCTGCTACAAATGGAAAGTTGTTCTTTTACATTACATCTATTACTGGAGGGATATCATATCTTCAAGTGAGAAAAGCTAATTGCAGTGTAAAGCATATAACATAACCACATTTTCTACAAACAACAAACTTCCTTCTAGCATTTGTTTGCACATTTGTATGAAAGAAAAGCATGCAAGGATAAGCATAAGGCTGTTCACATTGACTGATGGGAGACAGGAGGAAGATTATTGATTTTATTTATTTCCATGTATTGTTTCACTGATTACAGTGAAAACTTTTTTGTTTTTGAAGAAACTAACAAAATAATTTTCAAAAATCAATTCTGAAAACTGAAAACAACCCAAATGTCCTTCAGCAAGTGAATGGTTAAGCATACTGTGGTCCATCCACACCATGGAATACACTCAGCAACAACAAGGAATACACTATTGATATGTGCAGCAATGTGGATGGATTTCAGAGGCGTTATTGCACTGAGTGAGAAAGCCAGTCTCAAGAGATTACATACTATATGATTCTATTTACAGAATCTTCTTGAAATGACATCACCATAGATCTGGAAAACAGATTAGTGGTTGCCAGCAGATTAGGGAGGTAGAATGGGACGTGATGTGTCTATAAAAGGGCAGCAGAGTATCTTGATGGTAATGGTGGTGGTGACGCAAATCTATACAGGTGATAAAGTTGCAGAGAACAAAATCTCACACACACACAGTGCATGTAAAACTGAAATCTGAATGAGATTGATGGATGGTACCAACATCAATTTCCTGGTTGTGATATTGTTCTGGAACCATATAAGATGTTGCCATGGGGAGAAATCGGGTGAAGAGTGTATGATCACTCTGTATCTCTCCTTACCGGAACATGAGCTAAGATAGAAAATCTAAGAATCAATTCTAGCACCATAAAGATGGTGACACAGGGAACATGTGCCCTGAGGTATAAACTCCCTCGCTTTCTTTTAACTCCAGCCGCCCTCTCCCCTGGGAAGTGGAGCTGAGGTTGACCACACCTTCTTCATGTGGAGAGGGTTTTCATCTCTTTTTGCTGTGTGTCTGCATTTTTCTGACGAAGATATAATAAACTCTACTTATAAAAATCATGAGGATGGGGCAGAGAGGCAAAATAGTAACAAAATTTAAAATGTTTCTATAATTAGAAAAAACAATTAAGATACAAAAATCTTTTCTTAAAAATGTGGGTCAAGCAAAAACATTGCTTTCCTTCTCTCAGCATGATATTGTGTTATAAAAAGAAACATATATTTGGTCTCTGCCCTGGTTCCTTGTAGGGAGCACCTAAAACCCTTATAATTTCCTGAGCAGTAGGGCTGCTGGGAGACTCTTTTGTTCTAATATTTGGTCTTTGATCCAGGTTCCTGCTACTGAGCTCCTAAAACCATTGTAATTTCCTGAGTGATAGCAGCCTCTTACAGAGAGCTTCTAAATCCCTTGGAATTTCGTGGGAGATAGAAGCAGCTTTTGTTCTAATGAGTGGACCCTAGGTGGGCTCCTGTAGAAATTCAGGATGGAGGCTGGTTGCCCAGGGAACAAACCACGTGATCAGAGGGTTGGCAATTTCAGGCCCACCTCCCATCCACTCCCTCCCAGACAATGGAGGCGAGAGGGGCTCCAGGTTGAGTTGATCAACGATGGCCAATGATGTCGTCAATCATGCCTACATAACGAAGCCTCCAGGAAAACCAAAAAGGACTGGGTTCTGAGAGCTTCCAGATTGCTGAACACATGGCGACGCCTGAAGGGTGGTCACTGGGAGAGGACATAGCTCCTCCACGCCCCTCCCACGTATCTTGCCCAATGTAGCTCTTCATCTGTGTCCTTTGTAACACCCTTTATAACGAATGGGTAAATGCAAAGTGCTTCCCTGAGTTCTGTGAGCCTCCTAATCAAACCTGAAGAGGGGGTCACAGGAACCCCCATTCTATAGCTGGTTGGTCAGAAGCACAGGTCACAACCTGGGACTTGAGATTGGGGTGTGAGCCCATAACCTGTGGGACCTGATGCCATCTCCAGGTAGACAGTGTCAGAATTGAATTAGTGGACATCCCGCTGGTGTCTGCTGGAGAATGGCTTGGCATGGGGGGAATCTCCATGCATTTTGGATCCCAAAGTGTGCTGTGCTGTGCTGTGAGTTGCTCTTCCTGGGTGATAAAGGGCAGCAAGGGCTGGAGTGATGACAAGGACTGCACTGGACGCCGCCCAGGACTGCTGAGGGGCTGCAGGGGCGCCAGGCATTCACTGGCCAGGGGCTCAGACAAGTTGGGGTGGACCTTAGAGGCCTGGGAGGTGACCACGCAGGGAGGACGCAGAAACCGAATCAGGGCTTACAGTCCAGGAAAGACTGAGGAGTCAGGCTTGCAGACAAAGCCTAGGCTCCTTGGAGCAGCAACCAGGACTCTGAGCTCCACTCTGGCTCCTGCCCCCTCCCCAGCCTCATGCATCAGCCCCAGCCTGTGCTGCACCTACAACACACTGCTCACGGTGCCCCAAATGCCATGCTTTCTTGCCCAGCCTCGGCACAGACCTCCCCGTGCCTTCCTGCTCGCCCCCACCTGAGAACACTTACCTGCAAATGAATTCAGTCAAGTCCTCCTCCTCTGCCTCTGGTGGGGCACTACTCCTTCCTTCCCTGGAGGCCCAGAGCACGCTATGGAGTAAGCTCTTCCATACTTACCTTTCCCACCAGATTCTGTTTCCAGCAGGGCAGGGACCACGTTCTGTGTGGTTCATCTTTGCCAAAGGGATTATTTCTCATTATTAATACTTTTATTTTTAGAGATAGGGTCTCACTCTGTCCAGTAGCTGGGTGATAGGTCACTGTAACCTCGAACTCCTGGGCTCAAGGGATCCTCTTGGCTCAGCCTCCCGAGGAGCTGGGACGGTAGGTGTGCACCACCACGCTGGCTCCTATCTCATTTTAAATACTTGATGAATAAAACCAGACCTTCTTAGATTTAAGAAAAAAAGACAAAATTAGTGATATTATAGTGACGTAAACTTGCCAATATGGCAGATTAATTATGATTCTGATCAGGACTTAGATTCTAAGAATGAGGAAACCAAGGTGTGTCATCCCCTTGGCCCATCCTCAGGTGTGAGTATAAGACCCTACTGCTGGCTCCAGTCTTGAGGATGGTATGAAAAGCTAAGCCATAAGTCGAGGGTGTTATTTCTCCCCTTGTTTTTCCACAGCTAGCAAAATCAACCTTCTAAGAAATTGTTCTGTTGCATAGAGACCACCGATGAGCTCCCACACCCTAGAGTGGCTACAGCATCAGTCCTCTGACAAAGCCTGAATGACTCCTGGCCTTTCCTTGGTTCCTGCTGCACTAAACCACTAAAAAGGAACGGGTTTTCCCTCAATCTTGCCAGCCACCCAGGGAACGACTAAATCAGGGAAGGAGCTCCCAGCATGTGAACTCCACATCTTCAGACTGCATGCATTTTCGGATTAAATTTTTAAGAAATTTAAGGCTACATTGATTCTATCTATATGGCATTACAGAAAAGCATTATACCATTTGTATATTGGGGATTGGGACAGGGACACAAAAAAATCAAGCTGGTGGTTGATCAGAAGGCTCTCCTCTTCCCCCATTCTTTCCAGAAGGCTGCCTAAGCAACCTTTTGTTTCTGCTGCACAAATTAGTCTGCTAGACCTGTTTTCCTTGCCAAGTTCAAAGGTACTTCGGAACATAGCTTATGTTGTCATTAAAAACAAACAAAAAAGGATTTAGGTACTTGTAATAATCTATTTTAAGGCAGAGAGAATATGGACCATGGCCCACATCCAGACTAACACATTTCCAGACATAAGTGTGTGCAAAATATTAGGCTTTTGTTCTGGTAACTTGGAAATTTGAGAGAAATTCACTTACTAAAAGAAGACATTATATAATGTCTTAAACTTTGGATTTCTTCACATCCATTAATTAAGATTTTTCAGTTTGGGAAGACAATGTTCCCATAAAAAGAAACTAAAACAAGAAAAACATTTCTTCTTGATGGGGACAGACAGGGACAGATTTTTACATTAGATTTAACAGGAAAAGATTGTTGTCTGCAAATGGTGTGATTTCATGAGGAACACAACAGATCCTTTATCTCTGTGTAAATTAGTCAACCTATTCTGTAATCACCATTACACAGCCTCCACCCAAACAAAGAAAAATCAGAGTGTAAACAAATTCAGATGTTCTGGCCTCCTCTTTCAGCCTCCCAGTGGACCTGGCTGTGTGCTCTGCTGAGACGCTGACACCTTACCCTGGATCAGAGGCCAGTATTAAACCTCTCGTCTCACTGCATAGGATCTAAGCCCTTTCCTCATGTCATGGTGCTTTATGCCTAGTAAGACAGGGGACAAGGTATGAATGAAATCCAAAACCGTGTTTTGAAAATGTTTCTGACCACAACATTAAGAAATAAAATTAACATTATGATGCAGTATACACTTATACACACACACTTGTAAACAAGTTACATAGGCTGGGCGTGGTGGCTTACGCCTGTAATCCTAGCACTCTGAGAGGCTGAGGCGGGAGGATCGCTTGAAGTCAGGAGTTCGAGACCAGCCTCAGGAGACCTCGTCTCTACTAAAAAAAAAGAAAAAAGAAAAAAAAGAAAGGTATCAGCTGGGCAACTAAAATAACATAGAAAAAATTAGCTGGGCATAGCGACGCATGCCTGTAGTCCCAGCTACTCGGGAGGCTGAGGCAGGAGGATCCCTTGAGCCCAGGAGTTTAAGGTTGCTATGAGCTAGGCTGATGCCACTGCACTCTAGCTTAGGCAACAGAATGAGATTCTGTCTCAAAAACAAAACAAAACAACCAAGTTACACAAAACAATATTTACCTTAACTATGTATGGTATATCCTGAGCATTTTTCTTCTATACTATTTCATTTGTTTAATGCTGGTTAAATTGATTTCACAATCCATTAATGGGTCCTAATGTGCAGTTTGAAACATAGTGATGCAAAACACTGGGGACATGTTATAGTCCTTAAGTTAATCAATTTGGAGTTATAAGATTCTAAAAATAGAAATAGATATTTCAACAGAAATTTCAAAAAAGATTTCTCTTCCCTGGCACATGCAAAATGTGAAGAGTTGAAAATATTCTGAAGAACTGGTGGATGCATGAGCTATAACGAATGGAAACCCAGACACACATAGGCAACGCTTGCAGGGAAGCTCCAGGGAAGAGTTGGAGGACTCATGGGACCCAGCCCCTCTGAACAGAGATGCAGGTGGTGCCTTTTATATCAATGCTGCAAAGCAATCTCATTTTTCCTTTGCTAGAAGAAATAATAAGACTCTTGGGGCTTGAAAAAACCTTAAATGTCAGATCTGTTTTCTCTTATCAGATAGCAAAAATATATCAGCATTTCCTTTAAAAATCAGAGCACTGACTTTGGTCCTATTCAAATAGCTAATTTCAATTAGAGGTAAGGTAAAAAAACGAGTCACTAAAATGTTGTTCAACTTTCTCTTATTTTTTTTTAAACAATGACTAGAATTTTATTAGCCAAGGAACAGCAGCTAGAGGAGAAATAACAAACAAAAAATACATTTTAAGAATCTTTAAGTACATCACATATTTACAATTAAAGTGTCATATCTTAGAAGGCCACTGTCCATCAGTTCGGTAAATGTACCAACTTCTAAAGCCACGCTGTCATAGTCCCACTTGTCAATTAAATTAATATTCACTATCCTTTGGCTCAGGAGACTACCTTCTGCATCTGACTTAGGTCTCCGCATTGGCATTAGGAGGGCGCCGTCTGTGGTTTAAGGCTAACACCTTCAAAGTTCACATCGGCTCTGGAGGCAGGTGTTTCTCTCCACGCAAACTTCCACATTAGTAGCTCAGCTGACACAGACGACACATGAAGTGCGGCTGCACATGTGTGCGCCCATCTTCCTGCAGCAACGTCCGCCCCAGACAGCCAGACAAGAGAAGGCAAAGGCTCGAGAGAAGTCGATGGTGCACAGGCTTTGAGGGGAACATACTTCTGTCTCGCCAGGGACAAACCCAGGTTCTAGAGCCTGGCTCCTTGCAGAGAGCTTGTCACCGTCATCAGGGTCCTCTGGGATTTTTGACAACTCCCACGGTCTATAGGTTCAGAAAGTGCTTTCGAGCAGGCAGTGGCACCCACACCCAGTGGGACACACCTCCTGCGTCCGAAACCACTCCATCATGTGGCTGGTGTGGCCACCGTGCCCACAGGTCAGGCAGAAATTGGACGATCCGCGCACGGCCACGTGGCAGATGGCACACTGGAATGTGAAGCCTTTGCAGAGGGCACACTGCGTGCCACGGACCTCGCTCCGGCAGTGGCTGCAGTACACGCCAAACTCTGAGTGGAGACGGACAAAACAAGAGGCACCTTGAGTTTAGTTCTGGAACATACAATTAAAGTGTCATATCTTAGAAGGCCACTGGAAAAGGAAACTGGGCATTGTCAGGTAAGAAAGATATATTCCTCTTAGGATCCTGTCTGGAATCTGCTAGACCAATGTCTTTCATTTTCTCTTTTTTAAAACTGCAGAACTCTTTCTTCTGCCATCTGGACAAGTCTGATAAAGGGCAACGCTGTCACCGTGGTGGCGGGCGTGAGCAGAGGCCCCAGTGGGCACCCAGTGGTAGCTGCACTGATGCCTCTTCCCACGGCTGGCAGGGGCCTGGCATGTACAAGGCGTCTTAAGAGGCATCAGCTGAAAGGATTGAATGGCTCCATAAACATTCCAGCTGAGGGTGGGTTGGTTGCACCGAGCCTGCAGCCAGCCCTCTGTACCACCTGCCTGCCAACTGGCCATGTAGCGTGATATGCCCAGGTCAGGACACTATGGCACAGCTCTTCCACATGCGAGGACTGGCTCCCTGCCTCCTGGAAGCAAGCACCCGAGCGAGTCCCATCAGGACTCCTGCGGTTACCACCCTGGGGCCAGGCACCCATGCTGCCACTGCTTTTTCCGCTCTCACTCCCAGGGCTCTGTAAGTCCCTCCTCCTGTCTCCTTCCACTGGGTCACCCAAGTACAGACCTTGCAACATGTTCTATGAATACCTGCTTAGCTCAGAACAGTGCTCTTACCACCTGACGCTAACTAAATCCCAGCTGCCTCTGGTGGCCTCTGGCTGTTTCCTCCTTAAGTCTATGACCCCAGTTGCAGGGGGGGTTGGGAGTGTGCCCCTCGTACCCCCAGGCCACGCTTTTCCTCTGGGGGCTAATGCCATCCGGCCTTACCAGCCTCTGCCCCTTTTCTCCACCGTCATCTACTGACATTTTGGAGACATACCCCCTTTCACTGAAGACTTCTGTCCTTGGTTCTCAATCTTCCATCTACTCCAATTCTTAGCATGATCCTTGGTGTCCCCAAAATCATACTACTAACCCTGTGCCCACTGGCCGCTCAGGTCTTTGCCCTGTTATCTCTAACCCGCTGGCTCCACCCCTGTGGTCCACTAGCCCCTTTCTGGCTGCAATTTGCCCTTTGGCCAGCCTAAATTACATGGACCAATTTTATAATCACATTTTTTTACAGATATCTTCAACTCCTTTGCCCCTTTCCTGTACCACCTGGCAAAACCTCAACCTGGGATGAACTGTATCACCTGCCCACTCCATGTCTGCCCCCAAGAAGCCGAGCGACCCTGGAGGAAGGCCCATCCCACCTCAGACACAGGCTCACCGATGGACACCCAGCCCTGTGACTTTGTTTCCTCTTCAGTTCCCCAGATGCTAAATCAGCCCTCGCCACCTTCTGCAAACTCCTCCCATGTGCCTTCCCCCAACCGCCCCCCAATGGCCTCTTCTGTCACTTTGCTAATAGCAGCCTTTGAATGGGGACCCTTCATCTTTGTGTCACCATGTGTTCTGCTCACTCCAGCTCTGCCCTCCTCCTTTCTTTTCCTCTTACAACAGAGGACAGGTCCTTCTCTGCTATATGACAACTGGTGGGCAGAAAAATGCACCAATAAAAACTTCTTCAATATATGGTATCTAAGGGCACATTTTATGATAGTCCTAGTTAAGATAAATCCTGAGACAAATCAGACTGGTTTGATAATTTGAGTTTAAAAACAGCTATGTCTAAGCATAACTAAGCATAACTTTTTACATTATGTAAGACTTCAGTTTACATTCCCATGGAAAGCCTAATTGGTTTAAACATCTTAAATTTTCATTGCTGGTTTTATTGGTCTGATAAGACATTTACACATTCAACATTTAAATTAAATTTAAGGAAATGACAATGTAAAAAGTGTATGTTTAAGTAAAGTGAATTGTAATTTTTTAAAAGGTTTGTTCTTTGGTGCTTGAGGTAACTGTAAATGTAAACTTAATTATTCTCTGTAACTATCTGGGTAAAATTATTAAGATGTCATCTCTCTGAAAAACTCATAATATCATTGATAATTGTGCTTCTCTACAGTGAATCGGTTTAAACATAATTTCCAAGATCCTTAATAACTTTAAGATCTTGGACTAATATTTCATTTAGCTAATTAACGAATAATCTTTGGGGGATCTGGACAATTTCTAAGTAGATCTAAATTCACCAAGACAGAAAATCTCCCTTGCCTCTTAGTGGCATACATAATGAAATGGCTATTAGTTAACAGGTTGAAAAGGATGTTGACACACCCTTGAGCCTTGCTGGTGTACGTGCTTGCATTCACCGCTTGAGGGGTACAGAGGGATGTGGAGTGTGTTCAAAATAGCAGAGTTGTCAAGGTATCTTTACATCCAACATCTTTGGAATTTCCCTGACAATCTGCCCATGGTGCCAGTCCCAGGCAGTCCCAGGTTTTCTCTGAATCTTTGAGGCAAGAATGACCTTGGGTGTTGGGATGACGGTAGATACAAATTGCAAAGCGGATACTATTTGCACGTATGAGATATGAATCCTTATTCAAGATAACTGATGTGTTAGCTCACCAAGGGAAATGTTACAGTTTTATTAAGATGGTCAATCAATGTGGTATATGCACTGTCTTACTGAATGCTCGTAGGGTTAGTATATTTTAAAGTTAAGAGATTTAAATTTGCTGGTTTTGTGTATGTGTAAAAATACATATAAAGGAAATTTAACATTTTTAAACATAAAAATGGTATAAACTGTAAAGAAGAAAAAATAATTCAAAATAAAACTGATATGTGAAGAAGAAGATGTAAAAAGTTATTTTGTATCTGGATAAAATCGGTTTCTTATAGCACCAAAATAATTTCACTTGAGAGTTGGTTAACTTTTGGTGTTTTGGTCATGCTTTTAGATCACATTAAACAAAAGACTACTTCTGAAAAGTCTAGGGTTCTTAATTATTTGCTGCTGTGTTTATTTTAAATACTGTCATTCTGAACCAAGTATGTTAGTATTTCTTATGTTTATGTGCATAGTATTCATGCTTATATCTAATCACTCCTGACTTTTTTATTATTATTTAGGCCACTGTTTTTCACACTGATGGCAACTTTTTTTTAAACTGTCTTTTCCTAAATTCAGAATAATAAAGCTCTCAGTGTCTTCTATATCTCTGCTATCTATAGAACTTCCCAGATGACCAGTGGTCAAAACTACAGATTTGTTCCCTCACTATACAGAAGGAAGATGCTGGAAATAATCGGGAAGCTTGGTACCCTTCATACTTCCCATTAGTTTAGCTTTATTGTAAGAGCTCTTATATTTATTAAACTCACAATATGAGAAATCAAAAAGGGAAATTCAATTTCCCTAGGTAACTGTATACTAGTACAGGGTTATTAATAGCGTTTTTTTTCAACCAATGCCTTTCAAGATCAATAGAAGGATACTCATGTCTATTACGAAGACTGGCATACCTGTCAACAAATTGATTTTTTAAATTTGTTTGTTTTGTGTTTAAAATGAAAACACAGCCCTCCTTTCATTTGGCAATAATCTTAACAAACATTTTATGGGATGAATTAAAAGACAGTGGAGATTCGTCAATATCCTTACTGTCCAAAACGCTGTGATTTTGGGGTAATTACTGAATCCTTAGAGATGACTATGTATTGTAACTGCACAGAAGGCTCCTCTGCCCCACCCAACATTGTTATTATAGTTGTCGTAAGTTAGCAAGAGCCATTTAGCTTTATTGTAAATTGTGGGTTTCTACTTCGGCTTCATACTTGCCTGAAGTCCCCTGCTTTAAACTATAGATCAGAAATAGAAGCTTCTAGAAGAAACATCAAAATAAAGCCTCTTTAGGTGCTATTAAAAGTACTCTTCAATACTGGTACTAGCAAAGAGACTCCTGGGCACCAGGTTTCCAAATAAGCTGACACCGTCATCACCAGGAGACACTTGTCAGACTGTGGGATGGGCCAGGATTTCTAGGACTCTTTGGTCTGGAAGCAGATAACTTTGGTGAAAACAGATGGGTACAGAACACAAGATGATGAGAACAAGAATTACTTAGCCAGGACTGACTACAATTGATGAAGAAATTTAATTCTAGCTAATGGTCTATTTTCTAACACAGAACCAAGAAAACCCCCTTTTTCTTCCCTCTGGCTTCATCCCTACCACTCAGTTTAACAGTTTATACTTATATACATCGAAATGAAATGCTCTTGAAATCGTATCTTGTTCCAATTAGCCTTTCAGAATTCAGCAGGAAAAAAACCCAAGAGATCTTAATATAGATTATAAGAAAATAAATCATCAGGAAAACTTAAGAACAATAATTCCATACCAAATAATCATATACTGATTGACCTCATTGCAAGAGTGCGCAAAACAATGGTTAAGTGTCTACAAAGTGCCTTTTCTTTTCATGACAAAGTATTTATATAGATTATAAAAATCTTCCTTCCTCCTTATCAGGATATACATGAATAGATCAAATTTACAGCCAAGGTCATGCTCAAAATGTCACATTTAAATTCAAGTCTCATTTAACTGGGTGTGATGAGTCATTATTAAGGGGAGGAGAATGCTTCATACATGGACATGAAGTCTACAAAATCCTCCCAGGAAACTGTTGTTTGGCTCAGGGAATCCCAGCCTTGTATGAAGTACAGATGTCATTTCCTGACGGGCCAGGAACACTGACAAACTTGGGGATCACAGGTGAGCGGTACACTACTACGATACAGGCTTTGCAGGTGAAAACTGATAGAGGGGAAATGGATCATTTTTGGTTCCTAATAGACAACATAATAAGGACCATAAAAATACTTTTGGCACATAGAACAATCAAATTATGGTTCTGAGGCTTTTCAAAATTTCCAGGCAGAAGCTAACTCCAAAGACATAAGAGTCACATGGCTCTAGTTTGTTAACTATACAACAAAAAGAGTTTTGTGTATTAATCAACATCTCCTATTACACAAATGTAACTAAAACCAGCCAAATAAACAAGACACGAAATTAATAAACTGAACCAGAAAACTGCTGAACAAGATTTAGGTGAGCAGATATCACCACTAGGAAAGAAATTATCCCCAAGAGAAGGCTAAGAAAGCAAGTAAGCCTTTGCTCTGCCACCGTCAAGACCAAGCATGTCATACACCACAATCAGAAAAAAACCTCGAATCATCTTACATCCTGAGACTTTTTAAAAAAGGAATATTCTGTCTAGCATTAACCTCACAAAACAAATGAAGCCTTGAGCCCTGTCTATACTTATCTAATCCCATAAATGAAAAATTTACCCCTCACATTTGCTATGTTGGTATCTGCAGATGTGGGATGACCCTTGTAGACAAGAAAAGCATAAGAGAAAACTGCTGGTTTTCTGCCACGAAGAGAAGAGAGGACCAGTGGCCCTGCTAGCCTTGGGCTATTTTTCTTTCAATACCTGCTGAGTCTTGTATTTGGGCAATTCAATTCCTCAAGTCTGGACTACCTTGTAAAACTCTGTAAATGGAAAATACTTCTCTTCATGCTTTTGTCTGTGAGTCTACCTTTCACAATCCTTTTGCCCCTCTTTTTAAATCTTGTGATATTGTTTTATCGGTATAAGGATATATTATTCATTCTTGACTATCATTTAAGTCTTCCTGAGTCTATGTTTCAGACTCTGACTGGATTATAGACTTCCTGACACTCCCCCCAACCACACTTTATATTTCTTTGTACATCCCACAGACTCCAACATGATGCTTTATTTTAATAACAGTAAATGTCAATGAGGGTTTAGCTGATTGATGGATTAATATATCAGTTCCATATCTCTGTGATTCACGTGTTTTCCTGAAAACCAATTTTGAAAGACAAATTGCTCCAGACTATCATTAATCTCTTCCTGGATACTTTCATGCATTTGGATGCTCTCGGAAAATACATTGCCCTAAAATAGCATTTTGAGTCTTTGCATTTCTTTAAGTACATAGACTGAAGTACTCCGTACTAAAATAGTCCTTGTTATTCACTATCTAAATCTCTGTATTACTCTAGTCTTTTTAAATTGAAACTGTATACACAGACACAATTTCAAGAGTCAAATTCCACGCATCTTATTACAAAACTCAGCACTCCCTGCCACCCCTGCCCCAATCACTAACTAGGGGAAATCCCTTCAACTTGTTCAACTGTTTCTTTTGTTTTTACCTCCCAATCTCTAAACAGTATGTTTATAAAGCTCTTTCTTTCTTTTTCTTTTTTTTAGAGATGGGGTCTTGCTTTGTTGCCCAGCTGGAGTGCAGGTGAAACTTTCAGAATTCAGGAGTACAGTGGTGTGATCATAGCTCACTGTAACCTCCAACTCCTGGGCTCAAGCCATCCTCTTGCTTCAGCCCCCCAAGTAACTAGGACTATAGGCGCACGCCACCACACGACTAATTTTTGTGTTTTTTGTAGAGATAGGGTTTCACTATGTTACCCAAACTGCTCTCAAGTTCCTGGCCTCAAATGATCTTCCCAAAGTGTTGGGATTACAGGAGTGAGCAACTGTACCTGGCCTATAAAGCTATTTCTTAATTTTCAGGTTTAAGCATTACCTACTGACTTTGCACAGTGGAAAGCTCTCTCACTACCCCAATCCAGTCACACACATACACCGCCCGTCCCTCAGCTTCCCCACACAGTTCTATTAGCATTTTGGTTGGATCAATATTCCATTTTTATGTTATTTATCTAGGTAAACATTACTGAAGCCAAGCCATGTACTACGATGACTTTTCCTTTCCTGCACATTTTATTTTTCCCAGAGTCAGTAAATGTCTTGTTCTTTTCATTGGCTTAGTTTGCTATGTTCTTATCAATAATTCATCTCCAAACTCTCCCTCAAATATCTGAATCTTCTATAAATACACGGAACACTGAATCCACTAGATATTTTTTCAATTTTCTCTTCTTGGAGCCAGGGCTTCTGAGGCTCCAATCTGGACTGGTTTCTCTTCAGTCTGGCACAGTGAGGTGGACCAGCATTCCCACTCCCTTATTTCCTGGATCAAATCTAGTCCTCCTTCTTAGATAGCCTGACGGTTTACTCTCACACTTGATTGATAATTTGGGTACAGAATTCTCAGTTAGAAACACCTTGAGAATGCTGAAGGCACTGCTGCCTTGTCAGCTAGTTTCCAGTATTGCTCCTGAGAAGTGTGGTGCCAGTCACATTCCTCCCATTCAAGTACTAACCAGGCCCAACCCTCTGAGCTTCTAAGACCAGATGAGATCAGGCGCATTCAGGGTGGTATGGCCATTCCTTATCCTTTGATGTGACCTGCTTTCTCTCTTTGGAAGCTTCTAGGGTCTTCTCTGTATCTCTGGTCTTTCTTCATTCATCACGCCAGGTACTTGGTGAGTGCTTTCAATCTGGAAATGTGTTCACCTTCTCTTGAGAACAAATTTCTAGTTTTTTGTTAGGGGTAATAACTGGTGCTACAAACAAGGAGTGGGTATCAGGGGGTCCTAAAAGGGCTCTCAAACAATACCCCTGTTTCTAGTCTCACCTTCAAGCCATTCCAGAGGGACCCAAGCCACATGGGGGCTCTGTAGTGCGCCTTTTTTTTCTGACTGCCAGTGGAGGTTTCGGCTTTATCAGGTAAAATCAGCTGCCGCTTGCTAGGTTTGTTCCAGGTGGGAACCCAAAAAGTATGAATAGGACGGAATGCGGTTAATGGAGAACTTAGGCTTGTAAAACAATAGCCACAGGAGTCTGGAGAGTCCCTGGATGTTTTAATTCTAACACACAGCTGCAGCCAGCATTCTTTCCCCCACCCTCATAGGGACCAAGTTTATCCCTCCCTATCTCTCCTGATAAGGACAACATCGGAGCTGAAGGATGGATGTGACTGGGACAGGGGTCCTAGGAGTTGGTCATTTGAAAAAGAATTTATTACAGCGGCTGCTCTGGCCCACTTACTCACTCCCCCTGGAGAAACCCTCT
>CAUYSK010001692.1:0-10511 GCA_963575035.1 Avahi laniger | reverse complement strand
CAAGAGCGAGACCCCGTCTCTACCAAAAATAGAAAGAAATTAATTGGACAGCTAAAAACATATAGAAAAAAAATTAGTCGGACATGGTGGCGCATGCCTGTAGTCCCAGCTACTTGGGAGGCTGAGGCAGTAGGATTGCTTGAGTCCAGGAGTGTGAGGTTGCTGTGAGCTAGACTGACGCCGTGACGCCGGCACTCACTCTAGCCAGGGCAACAAAGTGAGAGAGACTCTGTCTCAAAAAAAAAAAAAAATTCTTTTGAGACTCAAAAGAGGTCTTTGTTGAGAGACACAGTGTTAGATAGGCTTATCTATGGTTGCATAGATAAGCAACCATTTGACATCTCCAAGCAAATGTCTCCCCCACTTTTTTTTTTTTTTTTTTTTTGCTTATACCTAAAGACTATATGAAAAAAGAAATAATTTTTCTTTTCTGCCTCTTTATCTGGCTTTAGATTTCAGGTTGTATAAGATGTAGAGATATGCCACATATTGTCTATGGCCATACCTCCCTGAACACAACCGATGTCTTCTGATCTCCAAAGCTAAGTAGGATGGGGCCTGTTTAGTACTTGGATGGGAGATATGCCACACATATATAAATTCCAGCGAGTATGTCTTGATAATATTCATCGAAATCTAGATTGTCATAATTAGAAGGGACCTTAATGGTCATCTAATCCCCATGTCCCACTAAACTGATGTTTGAATCTCTTTTAAGAAGCCCCGTAATGTGTATCCAGCCTCCGTTTGAATCCCTCTAGTGATAGGGACCACGTAACTTCATGCATGTTTCCATTTAGTTTTAAAAAATTATGTATCTGAAGTTCTTATAACATGTTATTAGCTAGAATTGCTTTCCAGGGTTTAGCCAGGTGTAAGCTACTGTCATGGCATCTCTTGTGCCTATCTTATTATAACAGACATCGAAGAGCAGTGCAATTGTATGCAGCAAATATCTGTATGTTTGCACATTGCTCACGCAGAGTGCCGTTTGAGTATACAGATTTCTGGAGACTGTTGCCTACACCATTAAGAGATGTCCTACAACTGTTATGACCATGAATTCACCACCCACTTTAAGAAGCAGAGCTGACTCATCTGGTTAGGACTACTGTCCTCCACAGCCTGTATAGTACAGTATTTTAACCAAACCTCCCACTACTTACTTATGGTTATACTGACCATATTTCTTTGCTAAATATTTGGGCACGTGATTTGACATTTTTTCTGACATGAGATGTGTATGAAAAGTCTCACAGATTAGTAAGAATATTGTTAAAACTTAATTTACCTCTTTCCAAATGATCAAGATAAAACTGAATATTTCCCCCCAAGAATCCAGCTAGTATTGTAATACTGTACACAGGTCCTTACACAGGATGAGGAATAGGGCATTGTTTACCCACACAACCCAAGAGAGCCTGGTGTGGTGACCATATGGAACATGTGGAGCCTTGTTTCAGAGTTGACTTCATCTGTTTTTCTGTAGCCTAGCTGCTTGACAATATATCTTTGCTTTCCTTAAAATAAAAACAGGGGTGGGTTAGAAACATAATTGAACTCTGAACCTAAAGTGGCCATAATATTGCAGAGTTTGTGTTGGGGAATAATAAAAATTTGAACATGTAAGAAGAGTTTGGGCTTTGAGGAATTTAGTTGGCCACAAGATAACAGATTGGATGAGGGAAATGAAGACATTCAGCAGCCTGGGGCCATAGCCCAGGCCTGAGACATTCAGGTGTTTGCATATCACCTGTGTCAAGGTGATGGCCCTTGAAAATGAGCAGGCCAGGCAAGATATCATAAAGGAAAAGAATCTTTATGGTTGATAATACAGAAGGAGTTATGATTGAATCTAAGATATCTCTGATGACTGAAGATTACAGCAAAATCTTCTTTGGGAGAAAGATGAGTCTAGCTTTATGTCTGTTGAATTTGAGGTTGATCTGATAGTTGGGACACTTTTGTCCTGGAAGTATAGGTAAGGAATGATCTGTAGAGATTTTATTTACAATTATTAATAGATGAGCTCCTTAGGGGATTGAGTGTGACAGAAGAGTAAGTGGAGTTCATGTTGCTGGTATAAGAAGGATAAAACCATTTGAAATTACTTCCCATTGAATTTTTGGAAATCCTTTAACATATCAGTACCTTTATTAACCACTTTCTTTTTTTTTTTTTTTTTTTTTTGAGACAGAGTCTCACTGTGTTGCCCAAGCTAGAGTGCCGTGGCGTCATCCTAGCTCACAGCAACCTCAAACTCTTGGGCTCAAGCGATCCTCTTGCCTCAGCCTCCCGAGTAGCTGGGACTACAGGCATGTGCCACCATGCCTGGCTAATTTTTTTCTATGTATTTTTAGTTGTCCAATTAATTTCTTTCTAATTTTAGTAGAGATGGGGTCTCGCTCTTGCTCAGGCTAGTTTTGAACTCCTGAGCTCAAACAATCCACCCACCTCAGCCTCCCAGAGAGCTAGGATTATAGGCGTGAGCCACCGTACTGTGCTGGCCTGTTAACCACTTTCTTAAAGTGTTTATTATAGTCAAGTGTTTACTTTATGCAAAGTCATCTTTCTCCTTTTACCAAAAGTTATTTAAAATAGTTGTCTTCTTAATTTTTGTTTATCTATATTTTTTAATAGGTGTAATTATAAAAATTATAAAAATTTGAAGTATTACTAACATAATCCCCAGTTTGTGGATTAGTTCAACTATTTTAAAATTCTGATCTATCTGTTAAATCTTTATGCTTTTCACAGGCTGTGACAGCCTACGTTTTTAAACAGGTTTATTGTCATTAAAAAGTTTTATATAGCACCTTTTTGATATAGCAAAGTTTATAGTAGAACATTCAATTTTGAAGTTACATGACTTTCTCAGAAATGTGGTATTTTAGATTTTAATTTCTATTTTTATTTTATAAAATGTTTATTTTATTTTCTTGTGCAAATGTCTTTAAAGTCAATAAAAGATTTATTAAATAATAGACTAAATGTTTCATTTAATCTGCCTAAGAAACCATGTGGGCCTCGAATATTATTTATCCATTCTACCATTTTCTTAGTATTAGGAACTCAGTATTTCTTTTTTCGGTTTGCAAAACAAGTATTTCCTCATTTTTTTGCTGAATGCTTTTGTAAAAACACCTCATTTCTTTACTTTGCAGTTTTAAGGATATTTGTATTCCCTCACAGTTAACTAGACTAAACATTACTTTTTCCATCAGCCAGGGCAATTTTCACCTAATTCAGAGGAACTATTTAGGATGATCTGACTAAAAATATTGGCATTATTATGTATACAGTATTTGCTTTAGAGGATTCTAGGGTACTAGGGGTACAAACAAGCAGTTTTCTTTCAGGGTCTTTGAAATTGGGGCACAATATAAGGCCCATGTGACTGCTGATCTGGGAGACATGCCATATGTTTTAGGATTCAGTAGGCAGAGAAAACAGTGGCTTCCGGAATCACA
Organism: Avahi laniger; assembly: GCA_963575035.1. NCBI lineage: Eukaryota > Metazoa > Chordata > Mammalia > Primates > Indriidae > Avahi > Avahi laniger. Next base: position 7,041 of record CAUYSK010001692.1, on the reverse strand, counting down.
AAGGGAGATGCTTTGAAATCAAGGTGTTGATATATAATTGTTCCACTTCTCAAAAAGGCAACCCTAATAAGTCTAGACTGAGTAGGAGCAAAGATTTATTTATTTAATAATCATGGATATTGATTCTCCCTAGCAATGGCTGGGAGAGCCCACTAGTTAGTAAATAAAACAAGGTTTTGTTTGTTTTAGTATGTAACAAAATCTAGAGTCATGGAACAAATGGGATAGATTGAGTGTCACTGAGTACGATTCCAGAGAGGGGGTAGGAATTGAGTTTTATTTACGTAACAGAATCTGTAGAGTAAGTAGAGCAGGCTTTCAGAGAATAGGCCATGCCTAGAAGCCCTGAGACAGGGGATAACCATGTGGTGTGAAGTCATACTGACTAGATGGAACAGAGGGTATGTGTTGGAAAATTGTTGGAGGAGTAAGGTAGACTAGGTAGAGTGGATGTGTGTTTTAGAAAGCCTAGAAATCTAGGCAGAAGAGGTTAGATTGAATGTTGTAGGGAATACATAGCTGCCGCAGCTCTTTCCCCCACCCCCACCCCACAACAAACACGTTGACACAAATAAAGACCTGTAACCAAAGGGTTAGAATTAATCATTTGATGTAGTTTACTATGTTTTTATATATTTTGTTGATATATGCTACATCCATAATTTCTATGTATGTCTTGAATGTGTATTCATTTGTTAATTCCAGTATTTGCTTATCACGTCCTAGAAACTAGCAACCATTGCACAACTACACTCAGTAAAAACCCTTTACATATATGGCTCCAGTTAGATTCACTAAGATTCAACACACAGTCTGGCTTTATGGCATGTAACCTATGCAGTCTTACTGGGCCTCACACTCAGAAGGGTCCTGTGCTCAGTTTAATGCTCTGCTGTCACTGTCTTGAAATTTTAATACATTGTCATTTTCCACTGAATCCTGCAAGTTATGTAGTCATTTCTATCAACAAATACTTAATAATCATCAATCCTAAAGGATAAAGTATTTTACTTTTAACTGATACATCTAATGTTAGCAGCTCAATAGGAAGTCATTAAATATAATGGCTAATTAAGAGTAATGACTTTGGGACTGGTAGCACCTGATTTATTTCCCAGTTCTAGCCCAGCTGGTGCCGTGAGACCCACATGTATATGTTTTAGCCTAAGACCCAGTTTCTTCATTCATAAAATAAATGCAATAACAGTACTTTCATCAAAAAGTTTGTACAAGAATATTCTTTTCTTTTTTTTAATTTCAGAATATTATGGGGGTACAGACAATTTGTAAGAGGCTCAAGCTGGAAACAATTCAAATGTTTGTCTGTAGTGGAATGGATAAATAGTAATTTGTTCATACAATAGAATACTGTATAGCAATGAGAATAATGGACTGCAACTACAAGAAACAACATGAGTGAAACTCACAAAAATAATATCGAAAGAAAGAAAACACACATAAAGGACTATGATTTCATTTATATAAAGTTCAAAAACAGAGAAAACTACTCTGTGCTGTCAAAACTTAGGGTATTGAATATCCTTAGGAGGGGGTTGTAATAGTGACTAGAAGGAGTCACAAGGGAGCTTCTGGAGTTCTTGTGATGTTGTATCACTTGCTGTGACATGGACATATTCACATTGTAAAACTCAACAAACTATATATTTAGGATTTGTGCGCTTTTCTATATGTATTTTATACTTTTTTTTGCATTTAAAAAATAGTCTTGCCACATGAATACTGTGAAAATTAAAGAAAAACTGTGGAATCCTTAGAGAAGCTTCAGGAAGTTCACAAACTACAGGTTTAAATACTTCCATTAAATGGTTTATAGACTGATACAGAAGAATTTGGGCCACAATTTCAACCAGGGTCTTGGCTGTCCACTTTTTCCTTTTTAATGATCTTTAAGACTTTGAAAGTCTTTGGTAAAGTTTGGTAAATTTAAAGGTAAATTTTATTTACCTTTGTAAGTAAACTTGAGCTTCTCTGGCCCTCATAAATTTTCTTTTAAGTATGTCTAGTATTTTTTATTGAATAGCAAAATAAAATTAATAATATGCTTGCCTTTGTAATAAGAAATTGAACTGTAAATCTGTTCTCAGTAAAACATGTATCCAGAGATTGTTGCATAGTCTCTTATTTGATCATTTTATGAAAGAACATTTATCTAAATTTACTTGGTTGAAGACTATGTTTATGGTTGTCATTTTATCCTTTGCCACCACTATTTTTCAATTTTTGCTTTTAGTTAGTCTAGAAAACATTTTTTTTGTTTGTTGACTTCGTGTGTGTGTGTGTGTGTGTGTGTATGTATATTTTTTTTTCAGGTGACAATGAAAGGCTTATATTTTCAACAAAGTTCCACAAATGAAGAAATAACATTTGTATTTCAAGAAAGGGTAAGAAAAATTATTTAATTATTAAATGAAACAAGGTAGTGTATTTTCCATATGTCATAGGTCCACTTTTAAATGACTTGTTATGTTATTTTGAGTGGAACTAAATGAACAAAAGTTACTTAAATGAAACTCCTCAAGTTGTATTACTTTTCTTTAAGCTTTATGTGAAATGGTAATTCATATTATAACTTTTTTTAAGTTTTATTTTGTTTTTAATTGACAAATAATAAAAATTATATGTATTTGTGGGGTACAGTATAATGTTTTGATACATATATACATTGTATAATGATCAAATCAGGATAATTAGCACGTCTGTCACCTCAAACACTTGTCATTGTGGTAAGACTATTCAAAATTCTCTCTTCAAACTATTTCAAAATATACATTATTGTTAAGTATAGTCACCCTACTGTACAATAGAACAGCAGAACTTATTCCCCCATCAAACTGTAACTTTGTACCCATTGACCAACCTCTCTCCCCATGCTTCCTCCCACTTATTCTCTACAGCCTCCGTAAACTGATATTCAGCTCTCCACTTCTATGAGATCAACTTTAGATTCCACATTTGAGTGAGATAATGCAGTATTTGGCCTTCTTTTCTTGGCTTTTTCACTTAATATAATGTCCTCTAGATTCATCTATGTTGTCACAAATGGCAGGATTTTATTCTTATTTATGGCTTAATAGTATTCCATTTCACATATATACCATATTTTCTTTATCAATGTTGGATACTCAGGTTGATTCCATATATTGGCTATTATAGTGCTGCAGTAAATATGGAGGTGCAGATATCTCTCTGAGGTTGATTTCTCTTCCTTTGTATATATACCCAGTGGTAGGTTTATTAGATCTTATGGTGGTTCTATTAATTTTTTGAGGAACCTCCAGAGTTATCCATAATGGCCATACTAATTTATATTTCCACCAACAGTGTGTAAAAGTTCCCCTTTCCACATCCCCTCCAGCATTTGTTACTTTTTGTCTTTTTGATAATAGCCATTCTAACGGGATAAGTGATATCTCATTGCATTTCCCTGATGGCCGTGATCCCCGTGATCAAGTGGGATTACTCCCAAGGGATATAAGGATAGTTTAACATATGCAAATCAACAAATGTGATACATTGCATTAACAGAATGAAGGACAAAAACCACATGATCATCTCAGTAGACACAGAAAAAGCATTTGATAAAATGCAACATCTCTTCACGATAAAAACCTTAAATAAATTAGGTATAGAAGAACATACATCAACATAATAAAGGCCATCTATAACAAACCCACAGCTAACATCATACTGAACAGGGAAAAGTTGAAAGTTTTTCCTCTAAAATCTGGAACAAGACAAGGATGCCCACTTTCATCACTTCTGTTGAACACAGTGCTAGAAGTCCCAGAGCAGTTAGGCAAAAGAAAAAAGTAAAGAGCATCGAAATTGAAAACGAGGAAGTCATATTGTTTGCAGATGACATGATATTTCATATAGAAAACCTACAGACTCCACCAAAAAACCGTTAGAACTAATAAACAAATTCAGTAAAGTTGCAGGGTACAAAATCAACATATAAAAATCAGTAGCATTTCTATAACAGTGAACTATCTAAAAAAGAAGAATGCAATCCTATTTACAATAGCTACAAAAAATAAAATAAAATACCTAAGGATAAATTTAACTAAGGAGATACAATATCTTTACAACTATATGAAAAACTATAAAACATTGATGAAAAAAATTGAAGACACTAATAAGTGGAAAGATAACTCATGTTCATTAATTGGAAGAATTAATATTGTTGAAATGTCCATACTAGCCAAAGCGATCTACAGATTCAATGCAATCCTTATCAAAGTACCTTGTTCTATATCAAAACAACCAAAAAAAAAAAAAACAACATTTTTCACAGAAATAGAAAAACAATCCTAAATTCGTATGGAAGCGCAGAAGACCCTAAGTAGCCAAAGCAGTCTTGAGCAAAAAGAGAAAAGCCAGAGGCATTTCACTACCTGATTTTAAATATATTTTGAAAGAGTTGCAACACAAGAGTTTTTGGTTCCTCAGGATGGTGGTGTGAAAGGTATTAGGAAAACAAAACAAACTTAATAGTCTTATATGTTGCAAAATTAACCCAATTTATTTTTAAATGGCACAATAAAGTAAGTTTTCAAAATGTAGTTATATTTCAGGAAATACTTTTTCTACACAAATTTTAGAATTTTTCAAAGTTACCTCATTCAATAAGCTTTAAATGTTTAGTTTTTTATTACCTCGAGCATAGATAGTAAAATTTTCATATACAATATTGGTGATTTGTGGCAAGCCAAAATCATTCCACTGTAAATTTAAGGATGAAAAGTAAGTGCTATATGTATATCAGTATTTCATAGTAATAATAAGAATTTCTGGATCATGAACATAATCTAATTTTTCTTTCTTGTCTTTCACTTACTCCAAAATCATTTCAGTCAGGAGTCTAAATCTCAAAGACTGCTTATTGGCCTCTACCATTGGGTCAAGTAGCTATTCTTGGCCAGTTTTTGATCTAATTTTAGACTTATATGGGTTGAGGAGAGTAATTTAATTATTGGTGCCAGTATGGTTATTTAGAAGAGATGATACTATATTTAATAATATAGGTAGATGACGTAGAATGTCTAAATTTGGGATATTTTTTGCCTTTGAAGTTATATCTAGCTGTGGAATTTGAGGGGTAATTATGTTTCATTAAATTTGTATTTTTACCCCAGAATCCCATAGAGCATGCTGAAATGTTGAGGAAGCGATGAACAAATGACTCTTAGAGAATTTGAAAAGAATTTCATTTGTAGCATTAAGAAAATTCCAAAACTTAGTAAAGGCTATATGTTTTGTAATATATGTATTTAAAGATATCCCTATAAGTGGGAAGATCTGATGTTTTGAGATTATTTAGGTTAAAATAAAGTACAGTATTTATTGCTCTTCTTTGTTATCCTAAGTTTATTGTCTACACATATATCCATGTTGGTATCTAAGTGTTTTTCAAAGTATGTGCCCTAAAGCTTTTTAAAAATTGTACCCCAAATTCCTTTATTCTTTTTGATTATATACTGTTGGATAATTACTTGTAGCTTTTTAAATTGTTAACCAGAAGATTTGGGGATGGTTTAATTTTGTTCAATTATACATGAAAATTTTCAAAGCATAAAGGCATGTTCCCATGGAAATGTGTAACATATTTTTATCATTCGGTTCTAGGAAAATCTTCCCGTTGCTGAGGATAACTTCGTGAAACTTCAAGTTAAAGCTTGTGCTCTGAGCCAGATAAATACAAAGGTATTAGTGTTTTTATTATGGCCAAAAGTCAAATGAAAGTTTCTTAGTATGTTTAAAGTACAAATATAATGATAGCTGACTTCTGTGTGCCAAGAATTTATCATCCTTAGAAGAATAGAACAGTTAGGGGAAAAATTTAATGTGCATTTATATATTTCTACATTGAGGTAAATTATTAGTCTGAAGTCATGTATATCATTATATGAAAATATTTTATAAACTCCTTTACTTTGCAAAACACTGAGAGTTTATAGTTTGTTTTTGTTGTCGTTGTTGTTGTTTTTGAGACAGGATCTCACCCTGCTATACAGACTGGAGTGCAGTGGCATGATCATAGCTCACTGCAGCCTCAAACTCCTGGGCTCAGGCAGCCTTCCTGCCTCAGCCTCCCAAGTATCTAGGACTATTGGCATACACCACTATGCCAAGCTAATTTATGATTTTATTTGTTGTACAAATGAGTCTTCCCATGTTGCCCAGGCTAGTCTCAAACTCCTGGCCTCAAGTGATCCTCCCACCTTGGCCTCCCAAGCCTGGCCTGAGAGCTTATAATTAGTAAGGCTTATTAATAAGGAAGGAGTTACCTTTATAAATACAATAAAGATAGAAACTAGAAACCTAGTTAGTTAATTTGTTAACCACCAATTCTGTAGATATTTCTAGTTAATGTCTTTAGATACGGTTCATATTATTCTTGTCATTTCTCTTTGTCTCCCTTTGTCTCATAAACACACATCTCTACCTCATACCACCCTGTAGTAATCTTTTATTATTGACTATGAAATACATGGAAAGTTTTCAAATAATAAATAAACTCCAGTTAAATGTGACATGATAAATAGAGCAAGTCCATTTACTCAGTTTTTTAGAGATTAATACCATAGTTTACTGGACCTTTAACTTATTGGATTATAATGTCACCATAATTTTAAGGAACCTAAAAGTTTTCTATGATGAAGTCACACTTAGGGAAATTGCAGAACGTGGTATAGGCTTCCATTGAACAACTCTGTAACATGAGCATGATTTGAACTATGAATTCTGAGATCCCTGAAGTCTTTTCACCACGAATACTCATACTAGACCTTGTCTGCAGACTTCTGTATTCAGAAAATGTTCTTATTAAAACTCTGAAAAATCCATTACAATCCAAATGTAGGAAATAATCTCCCTGTCTAACTGAAAGCAATGATAAATTATGGTCAAATCAATTAGATGAAATATTGCACATCTATTAAACATAATGGTATAAAACTGTGTAGTAATGTAAGAAAATGCATATGATAAGTGAAGGAGGTAGGATGAAATTGCTAAAAC
>CAUYSK010001690.1:0-14400 GCA_963575035.1 Avahi laniger | reverse complement strand
AAAAAAAAGAATTAAAAAAAATAATCTGCATCTTACCTGGAGCTGACTTTGAAGTGTAAGAAAAATATTCCTATTGTGTAGAAAAGTAATCTAGGTGGAAGTTAAAAGAGATGACAAATCCACTTCAAAACGTTCAAAAATGTTTCCTGCCTATGCTGGCGAGAAAGAGTTGTAAATTGTGAAAAGTCTGGAATAGATGTCCCTAAATCTGTTATGTCTTGAAGACTTGTAGAAGGAAAGGACCACAACTTCATATCTGAGGAAGAAGCTTATTACTCAATGCTTTTCGGGCTGCTGGTGTGAAAGCAGGGCACTTTCTTGTCCTGGTCAGGCAGGCCCCATATGCCTAAGAGGTAGAGCTTTCTCTGCATTCCTCTCTGTCACCTCCGTGACAGCCAACCTCATCCTTGTCTCTGTGGCTGGCGTTACATCCCAAAGTGTTCTTTACCTTTTTATGCAATGTCTGTGCAATCATTGTATCTTGGACATAAATAACTTGTTTTTGCTCTCATAGGAGGATAGCTGGAAAGCGTTTTCCTTGAATTTCAGATGAAACTTTGGACTTTTGACTTTTGAGTTGGTGCTGAAACAAGTTAGGACTTTTGGGGACTGTTGGGATGGAACGATTGTATTTTGCAATGCGAGATGGACATGAGATTTGGGGGGCGGTTCAGGGGTGAAATGCTGTAGATTACATACAGTTTGTTTGTCTCCTTCAAATCTCATGTTGAAATGTGGTCCCGGGTGTTAGAGCAGGGGCCTGGTAGGAGGTGTTTGGATCATGAAGGCAGTCCTTGCAGTAATGGTTCTCCCTCTTTTAGTTCCCTGGAGAACTGATTGTTGAAAAGAGCCTGGCACCCCCCTCCGCTCACTCTCGTCCTCTCTTTCACCACGTGATCTCTACATGCCAGCTCCTCTTTGCCTTGTGCCATGAGTGGAAGCAGCCTGCGGCCCTCATCAGAAGCAGCTGTGGCACCATGCTTCTTACACAGCCTGCAGAACCATGAGCCAAATAAACCTCTCTTCTTTGTAAATTACTCAGCCTCAGGGATTCCTTTATAGAAAGACAAATGGACTAAAATACTACCACCATCTGTGGTGGCACATACTTCCTAATGTGTGGCTAGAATCCTGAGCTCAGAAGAATATCCTGTCCTTATCCAGGAGTAGGGGACCTTAATTTATTTGACCCTTCCCTAGCAACTGTGAGTCTTTACTTGTGTCTTGAGATTGGCAGGTTTTATTGTTACTCCACCAGCAGCTTAAGGGTTTTAATTAATAGAAGAGAATCCAGGCAGGGGTTGGGCTTCATATTTTTCCCACAGTGACATTCCCTACAAAGGCAGGCACTGTCTGGTTTTCTGTTTGCCCCCAGTCTTTACTGTTAGTACCTGGAGAACCCCCTGGACAGAGTCTGAGTACTTGAAGCTTCTCTTGTGTCTGCAGCTTCCCGAGATTTTCTGTTGTCGTACTAGCTCACATTCAGCCTTCAACAATTCAGTAAAATTTTAACTGATTTTTATTTATCTGCTTGTATGGAAGCCGCCATTCTTCCTGCACTCTGCCACAGGTGAGAAAGTCACTATATCATTTCTTACCTCTGAAGAGTCTGCCCTTTTTTGGAATTCAGCCTATTTGGTTGTCCTGTGCCCTCAGATCCTGAATGAGTTCTAGAACATGTATGATTTTACAGTTTATCTAGCCTTGTTTCATTGTTAGGGTGGAGTGGGAACAATGATTTTTCCAGCTTTTTAAATTCTAGGCCGAACAGAATTAAGGTTCTATTTTCTTAACTGAGATATTCATCTTTCAAAAGAAATTAAGTCTGTTCCATTACCCATAACTACTTGGACTATATAATTTAAACTGATTGTTTTTGTGTGTAAGGGGCAGGTTATGGTCTGAGTTTACTTATTTTGTCAACTAAATTAAAGAATAAACGTGAAATGACTGTCTTACATGACCATTTCTTACGGGTAGGATTACCCACTGTCATAAGTCTACTCTACCTGAAGTGGAGTAGACTTATGTGTTATAATGCATTCCTGAAGGTTTTTTGCTTCAGCTTCTTTGTAAGGAGAAAAATTCCAGTGAGGATACTAAAGAACCAAACATTTGGAAAGGTTTGAGAGGCCCAGAAGACAAGTAGTCTTTATCCTTGATTGGCATGGAAGAGCCAGATTCCCATGAGCATAAAGAACCCACACACTTCCCATGAGTATAAAGAACCCACACACTTCATCTTGAGTGGAGCTGCAAGTTTATTTTCTCTGGGTTTTGACATGACAAGCAGTTTCAGTTACATCCCAAGAATATTTGTATGTCATCTTCCAGCACAAGGACATTTGTTTCACTTATAATTTGCTTACAAAAGGAATATTGTTGATAAGATTAGTGTGATATGCCATTGTTTTACTCTGTTCAGGCTGCTATAATAAAAACACTATAAGCTGGGTGGTTCAGACAACAAATATTTGTTTCTCACAGTTCTGGAGTCAGTAGGAATATATCTGGCACCCTCCCACCATGATCTGTCCTCTTGTCATAACACCACATGATCTGGAGGAAGGCCCCAACTTCCGGGCTTCTCTTCGGAGAGGAAAGGAGAGCACTAGCCTATAAGCCCAAAAGTCTAACTTTTTGGGGATGCCTTGTCTGAGGATTGGTTTTTGTCCTGCCGGAATCTGAGTGCTAACAGGAAAGGGACCTGGGCTGGGAGTCACTGAGAACAAAGGTGACAATTTGGACTGGTGCATACTCACTGGCAATACTCTAATTTAATACAGAGGATAAAACCCTTAAAAATGTTTTAAAAGATCCAACTCTGTGTTATTTACAAGAGACTCACTTTTTATTTAAAGGCACACATAGGCTGAAAGCAAAGAAAGGGAAAAAGATATTACAGGTATATGGTAACCAAAATAGAGCAAGTATGATCATATTTATATCATAAAAATTAGACTTTAAATTAAAAAATTGTCCAAGGAGGCTAAAAGAAAATTATACAATGATAAAATGGTCAATATTCCCAGAAGATATAAAATTTATTATAAACCCAACATCAGAACATCCAAATAAATGAAGTAAGCATTGATGGAACTGAAGGAAAAAATGAACAGCAATACAATAATAGTCAGGGAATTAAGTACTCCACTTTTCATAATTGATAAAACACCCAACCAAAGATTAATAAGAAAAAACGAAACTTATGAGGACTCTTGGTTCCAAAATGGTGGCATAGAGGCAAGCTGGCTTCTCTCTGCACATTAAAAATAAAACAAAATCATAAACAAATACATAGTACTAAGAGCTATACCAGCCACAATCCAGAGCTTGAGTCTGAGAATAAGAGTTCCTGGGGCCACACAGAAGAGGAAAAGCTCTGAGCAGACAGTAAGAGAATGGGACTTCCACAGTTACAATGCTCCTCCCACCGATTCTGCCACACACTAAGTGCACAAAGAATCTCTTTGCAACTCACAGTTTCTATACTGAAAAAAGTGAAAACGAGGTGGTCAACCAGCTTCCCCACCTTCTTGGGTTCTCTAACAGGAGACATGGTCTTTCATTAACCATGAGTAGCACTGTGCCTGAAGACAGAAATATTCTTGAGGATAGGCAGAGACAATCAGAAACCATCCTCATCCCCAGAAATTCTGCAATGGAACCCAGCCAAAGGAGATGCCAAATCAGAGTAACTGCAGGAGGTCTGTTCCATAGGTGCCCTGGGCACAAAACCCTAGTGAGCCTTCCCACACAGCAAGGGTAATCCCTTTGGAACCTCCCTCAGTTGGGCAGTGTCTTGACCATTTACTAGAGTTGGGGCAAACCTAGGTTAAAAGTGCCACCCAGTTTAGAATGTTTATAGCAGCACAATTCACAATTACAAAGATGTGGAAACAATCCAAGTGCCCATCAATACATGAGTGGATTAACAAAATGTGGTGTATGTATACCATGGAGTTCTACTCAGCCACAAAAAACAATGGTGATCTAGCACCTATTGCATTACTTGGATGGAGCTGGAGCCCATTCTTCTAAGTGAAGAATCACAAGAATGGAAAAACAAACACCGCATGTACTCACAATTAAATCGGTACTAACTGATCAACACTAATGTGCACATATGGGAAGTCAGGGTGTTGGGCAGGTGAGGTGGGGGAGGAAGGAATGGTTAAATCCACACCTAACAGATGCAGTGCATGCTATCTGGGGGATGGGCACATTTGTCAGGCAGTGCAAAGGCAATTTAGGTAACCAAAGCGTTTGCATCCTGTAATACTCTGAAATAAATAATTTAAAAAAAAAAGAAGACATTGAGCAATAGTACTAGCGGTGACTGGTAGAGATGGAGGATATACCCCTGAATATGGAGCCACAGAAGACAATGAGGGAAGTATCACCCTGGATAAAATGATATTTCCTATAGAATTTTAAATAACCATGATGAATGTCCATGCCAGGCATTTCTTAAAATTCAGAAGTCTGTGGGTTTTTTTGTTATTATATATAATACCTGAAAGTATTCTATGCCTTGTTAAAAACCACTTCAACATTTTATATTCAGCATATTTCATAAAAAACATGGAAAGGTGTAGTTAGTATTTGCTTCCTGGGTAATTCAAGAGAGGAATTTCAACGGGTGTCCCTACTGGACTCCAGCCAATAGAAATATGTACTTCCTTTTTCTGCCACTGGCATTTCTGACTCAAGGGTCACAGAACATATACAGGTAGTAGATGCCAACTCGGTACCAGATTTGGATCTAATTAGAAAATTATAGTCTGGAAATCTTACAGATTAGTCTGAACTTGCTAACCATTTCTTGTCCCCCCACAGATACACTATGGAATAACAATCATATTGAACCTATGCTAGTGTTTAATAACAAAAAGTATAACTAACATTTTTGGAGTATTTAAAATGTGCCAGACATTGTTCTTTTTTACACCTATATTTTCTTACTCATTTGATCCTCTCAATAAATAATACTTCATTGCACAGATGAGGAAGTTATGGAAACAGAGAGGTTAAATAATTTGTCCAACTTTCTAGTTGATTAGAGGCAGATCTGGGATTTTCATCTGAGGAGTGCAGCTCCACACTAGTCCCTACCCTCTATTGCCCCATCTTCAGTGTTTATATAATATTATTGATATGTTTTATTTTATATGAGTAGGTGATCACCTTTTAGAATGTAAGCCCCACAAGGGATTTATGTTTTGCTCAGTATTTATCCAACATGTCTAGAACAGTGGCTGACACACAGTAAGCAATCAGTTACTATCTATTGTTGCTGGGGAAATGAGGAAATGATTGAGAATAAGATAGATCTGTTTGGACAAAGGGCATGAAAATTTCATGTTAATAAGCAGGACAATCTTGTCTCATTTCGATGTCACTAACTCCAGTCCCTAGAATTTTCCTCAAGAAAATACATTTTTAAAAAGAAAAGAAGAAAGGAGTCAAAAAGAAAGAAAGAAAATAAACATTAGAATTATAGTTAACAATAATTTACCATATATTTCAAAATATCTATAGGAGAAAAATTATAGCATTCACAACACAAAGAAAAGATAAATGCTTGAGGTGCTGGATACTCTAATTACCCTGATTTGATCATTACACACCATATGCATGTATCACAACATCACATGTACCCCAAAATATATGTGACAATGATATACCAATAAAAAATTCAGTAACATTAAGTAAAGGTTATGTAAGTGCGCTTCATTGGTATAATTGAATATTTGTCACTATTGATCTATCTTTTTGTCTTTTCCAGCTATCTCCTCTCCATGTCCTATGACTGATGGCCCTGCTAGCTTAACTTCTGCAATCAAACATAAAATTTCTTTATGGTAGGGTGTTTATGACAGTGGAAATTAACCCAACCTTAGGAAGATAATGCTGTTCTCACTTTCTTTGAGTGGCAGTGAGGAAAAATGCTACCATCAGTTCGTCTCTCCTTTATTAACTCTCCCAGGTGTCATCTACACCTAATATCACATAATTGTGGGTAATATGTTAGTATGGTTATTAAATAGAGATCAACGGGCTATCCATGAAAGAATCACTTAAAAATACCCACAGAAGAGATAGGACACACTTTGGCCACTAAATAAAGAGGACATAGAAAAAGAGAGAGAAAAGTTATACTACCCAGGAGATATAAGTGTCACATCTTGGCAAAACTGGCAAGACTTGTCCACGGGCAGCAATCCATATGTGAGATTGAGGATTTCCAGGAGGAGCACTAGGGCAGCATGCAGCTGAATAAAAAGTGTCACTGAGATCCAGGTGTGTAGGAAATTGAGCAAAGCCAGGGGTCATACTACAGGAAGATCTGACCATACCAGGTCTGCTAGACTGGAAGGACAGTTTGAGTGCAAACCTGTTGGCCATTCACACTTTTTTCCAGAGTCCGAACAGCACCCCATCCCTTCCTGCTGATTACGATTTGTTCTTTCTCTCTGTCCTCCACCCACTCCTCCAGCCACATGCACAGCCCACCCAACATTGACTTATATTCAGGGCTGGTTTCACGGAGGTGTACAGTTCCACTGGTTCCAGTCACAGGGCAGGAGGACGTGATGCAGTGTGCGACTCATTTTCTGTACGATTTTATTGGCTTTGTCTGTATGTAAATACGCGGGGAAGCCAAGGTTTTCCAGAACCTGGACCAGGAAATAGTTGATATAGGAGATAAGGCCTTGGCTCCGGTACTCAGGCAGGGTGCCTGCCATCCGCATCTCTCCAGTGTGGTCCATTAGGGCCCAGGATACAGGGGTCCCTTCAGGCCCTAGCAGACAGGCAGTGGGGAAGGTCTGGATACAGCGCTCGATGAATCTCTGGCTCCTCTCATTACCACCAAAATGCCAGAATTTATTCACCAAGGCAGCATGGGTGATTTCCAGAGATGAGAGTTTAAACATTTCTTGATTACTGTTGATAAAAAGGGAAAAGAAACAGCACATAATATCACACATACTGTGAAGTATTATCTTTGTTTTTGCCCAAATTGTCTTGAAAGGCAAACAGGAACACTGGTAAGGGTATGGTCTCAGCAGGTAGACTGCCTGGGTTCATAAAGTGACTAGCTATGCCATCTCATGCAAATAACTCAATATCTTTCTGCCTCCATTTCTTCTCATATAAAAGGAGGATATTATTAATAGCACCTCTATTAAAGGACAGATACGAATATTATAACTTTTGTATGAAAGGTACCTAGGACAGCACCACACAAACAATAAAAAATTCATAAAAACTAAGTATTATTCAGCTGGGGCAATGGCTCATGCCTGTAATCCCAGACTCTGGGAGGCAGAGACAGGAGGACTGCTTGAGCTCAGGAGTTTGAGACCAGCCTGAGCAGGAGCAAGACTCTTATCTCCACTAAAAATAGAAAAATTAGCCAGGCATGGTGATGCATGCCTGGAGTCCCACCACTTGGGAAGCTGAGGCAGGAAGATCACTTGAGCCTGGGAGTTTCAGGTTACAGTGAACTACAATGATGCCACTGAACTCTACCCAGGGAGACAGAGTGAGACTCTATCTCGAGAAAAAAAAATTAAGTATTGTTCTTAATATTTCTGTGATTCTTCATGTAAGATGAGTCAGGTGATAATCACCCCCATTTTATAGATGAGAAAAATGAGTAAACAGAAAATAAAATGAGTGCCTCAAAGCACATTCTGGCAGGCTATATGTATAGCCAGAGTTTCAAATCATGGAATCTTAGAATGTTGTTGTCAAAGGGTCCTGGGCCACAATGTTGAACAAATAGCAATATGGAGTGCAGATGACCACCATTACAGAGGACTGAGGTCCGAAGGCTCCTGCAATGGTGTAACGGGGCTGCAACAGGCATCCTGCAAAGAGCCCAGGATGTGGAACTGGAAGATCTAGACTCAAACCCTTGACCAGGCACACGGTGATCAAACCCCTTCATCATCGGAGCCTGCTTTCTGCCAGGAAATGGGGAGAATGTCTTCTGCCCTAAGACAGGTGGTGGACAAGAGGATCCATGAAATTCTAGATATGGGGGCGCTTTTTAGGTCGAAAGTGTTTTACAGAGTGAATAAAGCTCTTCTGGGTATATTAAGAGCACAGAGGACCAAGAGATTGAGTATCTCTACATCAAAGCCTCATCATTGGTTTTCAATTCTACTTAATATTGGACTAAAAATGAATGGGGGGAATATATAATTTGTTTAAGTTCTGTTTATTGGAAAACTTCTGCTCTGTGAAGTGGATTCATTAAATGCTATTTATTAAGCACCTACTAGATGACAGGTACTGTTTTAGCTATTGAGGATCTATGAGTTGGCAATACAAAGATGACCTCTGCTCCCGTGGGATGTGAAATATTGCGGGGAAGGATTCAAACAGCAGGCAAGTAGATAAATACACAAATAAGCTTATTTTGGATAATGTTAAGTGTAACTAAGCAAATAAAACTTGGGTTTTATAATGAAAAATTATAGGAGAAAGTGGTTTTAGATAGGGTGCTTTGGAAAGAATTGTCAAAGGAGATGATATTGGAGAGTATGAATGGAAAATAGGGAAAAATATGTGAAGATCAGAGGGAAGAAATTTTTAGGAGATGGAAAGCAAATGCAATGACTTAGAGGTATGTGTGAGTGTATGAGAATCACATAGCAGACGAAGGCCAGAGCTGGTGGTGGGAGTGAGCAGGAAGGATAAGGTGAAGTTTAAGAGGTGACGGATGCGGGTTGTACACAGCCTTTGAGACCCAGGAAAGACTTTGGATTTTATTCAAGTTCAGCTGAGAAACATTAGTGGCTTATAAGCAGGAGAATGACATAATCCGCATTATGTACTAACAGTATCACTCTGGAAATGGATTTTAGGGAGGCAAGATTGAATGTAGGGAGAGAATGGGCGAGACTATTTCAGCAGGAAAAGATGTGAGTAGTAAGAGTATCTTTCACCAAACTCACATAGCCTTGGGTCTGCCAGATTCAGGATGTAAGTTCTTGGTCTCCAGCAGGAAAGGAACCAGTTTCTTTGCTGTCTTAGGCATCATATAGAGAAGGCACTGTGTTTTCTTGACTCTGAAAAATTTGGCAGCTACAAGACTTTGTATCACCTCATCGAGGCTGGACTGTGAACCTGGATGGGAGTAAAGAAAGGAGAGAAGTAATTGCCCATTTAGATGCTACAAGAAGTTGCCCAGTGAAAATATGTAGGGTTTAGAGTCAGACAGTCTTGTCTGACATGTTGGTACTAACTCTGTGACCATGGGAAGGTCACTCCCTGAGAATTTTTTCTTAGGTAAAATAGAGATAATACTAGAAATCCTTAGTATATTACTGTGAATTCAAAGGAGAAATGGTACTTTAAAATAGTAGTCAGTCTTGATTGTGCACATACTACACTCCCAGTTATTGATTTGATACTTCAGTTAATCCTTATGTTGAACCTATGCTTTAGGGTCTTTTACTATCATTATTTTTATGTATGAGGACACTGAGTAATAGTTAAGATGCTTGTACAAAAACACAAAGCAAGTAATGGGCAGAGAAAGAATGCCACCCTGGGGAGTCTGACTCAAGAGGCCAGCTGTGCTCATAACTGCAGCTACTGTTGTCCTCGGTGACCTGGGAGGTGCTCTGTGGCACAATGAGCTGCCTTTGTTATTCCAGGAATGAAAGGCCAGGGAAGAAGCTATACTCTCACATGCAACCATTCTAAAACATCCTGAATATGTCTGAAAAATGTATCATGAATCCTCAGCTAACAAGAAATTACGTTACTCACAGTTCCTTATATCAACCCCATAGTTTGTAAAATTTGAATTCTCCCCTGAAGAGGTGGTGACAGCTAGTGCAATAAATGAACATCAAGCTGAGAGTCTAGAATTTGGTAGAAAGACATAAAGGTTGTAGAGGAATGTGCTCCAGATGAAAAGTGACCCTACAGTGTACACACAGGTGGTCCCAACAGCCAGCCTATATTCCAGTCTCCTTACTTTGGATCTGCAAATGTTGTTTCCAATTGATGACATCTGATGTGCCAAGACATTCTTGACAGTTCTTGATATCTTTAGAATAGATTAGGTAGGTGTTGGTGTAGTGATCAAAGTCATCTGTCATCTCCTGTTTGGTTGGACAACATGGAATGAATCAAATGGTTTATACCATGAGATAGCAATATTTGTGTTTAGTGTTTCATTATACTATGCCATTTTACAAAATTAAATATCAATTTTTGATGTATTATAATTATTCTTGAATCATGTACATCACAAAACCAAGTCAGAGACTCAGTCAACTTATGATTTAAAAAAAATACTACTGAACCAGATATTTATATGTTGCATTACAATTTTGAGTTAACCAAACATGCATTGGTTTTAAAAGGATTTTTCCATAATTCTGTAATCTTCAGGAGAAAGAAAAGTATTATAGTCAAAGATAAGCTTATGTTACGAAAGTAAAACTTACTCTATTTCAGAGAGTTTCATAACAAATTTACTATGAACATGACAATATTAAAACTTCCATCTACACATGATGAAGCTATACAAAAATGTAGACATGAAATGTCTTTAAAATGTGAGCCATAATGTGCTATTTTTTTAAAAAAAATCATTTGCCTTCCCAGCAAAATCGAAAGATATTTGATCAAAAAATCTTCTCAAAGTTAACAAATATAAAGCGGGATTATTTGAAGATGAAGAAAGGATCAAAAGACAACTACCCAGCTAGTGTAGAATAGCTGAAAAATTTTGCATAGATATACACTCATAACTCAGCAATAATATAAGTAACAATCAGTATTTCTACAATCACATTACAAAATCAAATATTCCATTTTTAGATTTTCATAATTAATTTAAATTTATTCATTTTCATGTTCTGTTTAGTTTTTCTAAAATAAATTTTATTGTGTACGTTTAAGGTATACAACATGATATGGGATACATATAGATAGTAAAACGTTTACCATAGTGAAGGAAATTAACATATCCATCATCTTGCATAATTACTCTTTTGTTTTGTTTTTGTGACAAGAGCAGCTAAAATCTACTCATTTAGCAGGAATCCCAAATATAGCACAATTTTATTATGAATAGTCCTCATGTTGTGTATTAGAGCTCTATCTAGATTTATTTATCCTACACATCTGCTACTTTGTACTTCTGACCTACATCTCCCAATTTCCTCCCTTTCCCCCAACCTTAGTAACCAATATTTTATTTTCTATCTCTGAATATTAATTAGTGCAACCTCTGTGGAAAGCAATATGGAGATACTTTAAAGAGATACAAGTAGAACTACCATTTGATCCAGCAATCCAATTACTGGGCATCTACCCAAAAGAACAAAAATCACTCTATAAAAAAGACACCTGCGCTCCAATGTTCATAGCAGCACAATTCACAATTGCAAAGATGTGGAAGCAACCCAAGTGTCCATCAATACATGATTGGATTAATGAAATGTGGTAAATGTATACCATGGAGTACTATACAGCTATAAGAAACAATGGTGATATAGCACCTCTTGTATTCTCCTGGATAGAGCTGGAACCCATTCTACTAAGTGAAGTATCCTAAGAATGGAAAAATAAGCACCACATGTACTCACCAGCAAATTGGTTTCAGTGATCAACACCTAAGTGTACATATAAGAATAACATTTATTGGGTGTTGGGCAGGGAGGGGGGAGGAGGGGATGAGTATATGCATACATAATGAGTGCAATGCACACCATCTGGGGGATGGGCACGCTTAAAGCTCTGACTTGGGGGGAAGGGAGGGTAAGGGCAATATATGTAACCTAAACATCTGTACCCCCATAATATGCTGAAATAAAAAAAAAAGGATGCATGCATGGATGGATGTGTGGATAGATGGATGAACAAGCAATGGACAATTAGTTGTTGAATTACTAAATGAATACATAGATGAATGGATGAATGACTAACGACATTAACAAGTTAAATAAAAATATAGCTAACATTCACTTAGCATTTACAACCTTTGTGCACCATGTTAGGGCCTTTACTTGGGATCGAGTTTCAAGTCTGGCTTAGTGGTCACATTCCTGATGAGATCTTCCATGATGTTGTCATTAACACCATCAGCTTCTCTATCTCCCTCCATAATGTTATCCTTATATATATGGGCAGGGATTTTTGTTTGTTTCATTTGTCAGTGCCTTCAGCACCAAGGATAGTGCCAGATACTTTGACAACCTTAACCCTGGATAAATATTTATTAAATTGATGATGTACCTTAACGCTCTCAGCAAACCAATAAGGAAGGTACAATTTTTGTCTTGCTTGACAAAATGAAGACACTGAAGCCTAGAAACGTAATGTAAGGTGCCCAGAGACACACAACTAGTAAGTGGTAGCACCAGAATTCCTACTGACCCTAAAGAACACTCTTGACTGTCAAGCAGTATTGCTTCTTTTAAGAATGGATGAATGCTTGTCAGTTCCTTTGAAGACTTTACCAGGCTACCATTGAAGTTCTAAGGACAGCGCAGCTGGTTTCTAGCCTGTCTTCCCACCGTCTAATTCCTTTTCCATCCCAGGTGAGACAATGATTGAACAAGAATTGTTGAGCTTTGGCAGGGAAGAAAAGGCACGCATCCACCAGGCTGGCTCTCTTAGAGGCAGGCCAGACTCAGAGGAATGTGCTAAAGGAGTGATGGACTTGATTCTCTTTGTTTCAGCTAACAAACTTCAATCGGTTGCTAAGAGACTGTACAAAGGGAGGCCCATTCGAAGCCCTCAGAACCCACACGCAGTTACATAATACCAGGGCCTTTCTTCATAGAAATGCAAATAGTGCAAGTGCAAGCCTGGTCTGCAATCTGTGCAGCATGTGATAAGGGGATTTCTGTTTGGGCCCCCAAGAAATCCTGTCTCGTGGGGGATGGGCTGTGGAGGAACCAAATGGTCAGGAAGGTTCTCCCTTCAGTGCCATTTCCAAAGGATTTAAATATTAATTAACATGCAATCCAATCCCCATTCCACAATAATCAGATTTTACACAATCAGTACCCACACTAATTAATTCAACGATTCTGTGGTATTATTTCCAACATTGCTTTTCCAGCATTTCCAATCAATAAGCTGGGAGAGCATTTATTTTAAGGCCCCAAATGCTGGGAAACCATGACATCTTCTAAACAGGTTGAGTAAGTGCCTCTCACTCCTGGAACTATCTCCTGGGCTATGCTTATCAAACCTAATTCAAATGAAGTGCGAGGGGGGCACTAAACTGAACTAAGCGACTTCTGAGAAGCAATGTCCCAAGCCAGACTGGGTTAGAATCTCCAGATTTGGGAAAGACCATGATTCCTGACCAGCGTGGAAAGGCAGGCTTCATGATGCACTGTTCAAAATGAAGAAAGACGTGTAGCCAGGATAACCAATCCACAGCTACCTGACCCGTGGCAATCGAAGCGCTTTACGTCACACATTAATAGAGTACCCATCCTGTGCTAAACTGCATTCAAGGGCACGAGGACGTAATGGTGAACCATCCTTGTCCTCCTGACAACACCCTCATCCTCTCGAAGTTTACAGTAAGCCGAGAGATGATAAGTATGTAAATAGATCAAAATATCAGTTAACGACAAGGGCTTTGAAGACAGCAAAACATGGTGATATGACAGAGAGGCTGTGAGTAATAAACAGGAAAGGCCAGCACATCTCAATGTATCCATTCTACTTTAAACCTGTCATCTCGGTTTAAGTGTCATAGAGTCCCCCCTGACTCCTATAAGTGTTCTACACTGTTCTAAATTATATTGTCACCTTATAAATGTCCACAGAGTGACAGGCTACATTACACCAGGTGGTCAGGGAAGGCCTCTCCACGGAGGTGACGATTCTGCTAAGGCTGAGTGTGACAGGAAGATGCAGAGGAAGGACATCCTGCCATGGAAGAATCCAAGTGCAAGGTCTGGAGGGAGGAACGAGTTTGTCTTATTGGAGGGAGAGCACAGCAGGAACATGACAAACAGAAGGAAAAGCACAAGATGAGACTGTAGATATGGGCACAGGTCTGATCATGTGGAACCGTGAAAACATGAGTACAGAGCTTAAACGTAATTCTAAGAAGCATGGGAAACCATTGAGAGTTTTCAGCAAAGAAATGTCATGAGTCAAATTTTTAAAAAGATGACTCCGGCCGCAGTGAAGGAAATGCATTTTAAAGGGCCATGAGTCACGGCAGAAGGATCATTTAGAATGTTATTGATAAGACAGTGGGAGGTGGAGGATGAAAGGGGGTGGGGGTAGAGAACAGGAAACACGAATGGACTCAGGTGTGGTTTGGGGTAGAGCTCACTGGACTTCCCAATGGGTTAGATGCACAGAGCTTGAGAGAAAGGGAAGAAGCCTCAGTTT
>CAUYSK010001686.1:0-40103 GCA_963575035.1 Avahi laniger | reverse complement strand
ATTAATTTCTTTCTATTTTTTGGTAGAGATGGGGTCTCGCTCTTGCTCAGGCTGGTCTCGAACTCCTGAGCTCAGAACGATCCGCCCACCTCGGCCTCCCAGAGTGCTAGGATTACAAGCGTGAGCCACCGCGCCCGGCCTGTTTGTTGAATTTATTAACATCAATGGTCATAATTATTATCCTGCCTTATTATCATATTAATAGTTGTATTTTTCAGTTCTAGAATTTTAATTTCTACCTCTTTTTATTTTTAGAGTTTCTGTTTCTCTCCTGAAATAGCCATCTCTTTTCCTTAAGCTATTTAACATATTCTAAATGTTTGTTTCCTTCCCATGGCCCTCCACATGTGCTCACAGTGTAAGGGACTCATGTGTGACCTGCCCAGCTCCCTTTTCTGCACCCCAAACCAGAAAGAGAGCTTCTCTCAGGAAGGACCTTGTCTTCTCCATCTTTGTACCCCAGGCCTTTCACAGGGATGAGCATGTGGCTGGCGTTGAATAAGTATGTGTTGACTAGATGAATAAATGAAATCAACCTGGGCACCTACCCATTTTTACATGACTTGAACCCCATATTGCTTTTTTCCAAGTCTTAGCAAAAATGAAAAAGAAAAGGAAAATGTCCAGGCATGTTTCCCAACTCAGAGACTGTATTAGGTACTTTTTGGAACAATAAACCTATTTATTCTTCTCTATCTACCACCCAATCCATATATTCACCCTATCCATACACCCATCACTCCTCCCCACAGAAGGAGGCCCCTGAGCTTTCAACTTTTGATGACCACTCCTTGAATTCCCCTAACTGCCTCCTGAGGACCTCGGCGCTATGTCAGTCGCCCAGGGTCTGCGCCACTGCAAATGGTAATGTGGACCTGTGTGCTTGTCCTGAAAGCCCCCCTTTTCCATACCATAGTCTGTCTCCAAAAGGAAAAGCGCAAGGAAGAAACAAATTAAGAAAGAGAGGTAATGGGGGGGTGGTAAGGCAGCTGGAGACCATTTGCATAAGAGAGAAAGAGGAAAGATATCAGGATAAACAGGGGTTTGTTTTTTGTGTGTGTGATCTTCATCTTTTCATCCCTTTTTTAAATAGAGGAAACCTAAGTGTATTCATGGGCAAAGTGTAACAAAGCAGCAGGGAAAGATTGAATGTTGCAGAGAAAGCTAAGTGGATAAAAGTCTTGGGGCAAACGTTAAAGTACGAGTTGGGGACAGGCTAATTTGGAAAGCGGGGAGGAAAGGAGGGTGCAGACTAACATTTCTAACATGGAGCCAGAGCCAGAGCTAGATCTCACACTCAGCCTGTCCTGTAGGCATTGCTTTCTGTTTTCCAGGTGAGGAGCTGATGGGCACAGGGAGAGAAGAGGGTTCAGTAGGCTTGAAGGAGGTGGGAGGGCTGGAGATGAGGGGTGAGGAGGGGCATGGTGTTGCTGTAGAGGGTGACGCCAGCAAAACCACGTGGCCCCCCAAGCAGGAAAGGTTTGCCATCTGACCCTTTATAGCAAATGTGTGCCAACACTCTGCTATACCGTCAGGTTCCACCATGAAGACTAGGACCACATCCTGCTTGTCTTTCATTCCAGGACAGTGCCTAAATGCAGGGATGTCAACAGATTCTAAGAAAATATGAATGAATGAGTAAGAAACCATCAGATACCGTCTTTTTTTTGGCAGCATGCTTATTCTCACTAGTTGTGAAGAGGATGGAGACTGTGGCCTTTTTAAAGCATCACAGGCTGCCATTTTAATAGCCCCATTTAAATACAAGTGAAGAATGGCAGCCACTGTGAGAATTCTTAATGCAACACCTTGAATTTCTGACATTGGCCTGGTTTTATGGGCCCTGGTGCTTCTGCTAGATGAAAGTTGTCAAACTATATCTGAAAACCCCAATTATGCCCAGACTCAGCCAAAGCCACATTTTCAACTTGATTCTGTGTTCTTATAAACTGTAAATTTTCCAACTTAGCTCAGCGAAGAGTGACGTAAAGTTTTACATATGTGTGAGCTATTTTATAGGTGCTCAGATCTAAGAGTTCATAGCAGCTACAATATTGGCAATGAGACCCGCTGAGAAACCAGCCTGGTTCTGAAATATAATATTATATTAGAATAAGAAAAATAGTATTAAAATCTAACAGATATTCTCTCCATGGAGAACCAGGACTGGCCGGGTGTCAGAGAGCATGAGAGCTGAGGGGTTCACACAGAGAGGGCCACGGCTGTGAGTTTCATCTCTGCACTCCCACCAGCCTCCGAGAGTGGACGAAATGGGCCCTGTCCCCAGGCCAGGGGTGCCACAGCAGGGCCTGTGCCTACTGCCTTGACTTTTTCACTTTTCCCCCACAGTGAGGGGCCAGGCAGCTTCCAGCTCCAAGAGCCCCTTCTCAACACAAGAAGGACAGACAGTCGGAACAGAGATGTTTTTTCTGATAAACAATGAGCAAGAACTCAGCCTGATGATCCATTCCCCATTCAGAGCGTTCAACCCGTGCCCCTCTGCTCCTCACAGCAACCTGTGATACAGGCACCACCATCTCCTCCCTAATGGCAGCGAGAAGGCTGAGGCTTGGAGAGATGAAACAGGTCATTCCCCCCGCCCAGGCAGTGGTGGGGCTGCAGTTCAAACCCCAGCCCGCCGGAACACAGTGCTGCACCACAGAGCCTTGTGTGTGCTAGGAGGGGAGGCAGAAGCTGCCCTTGGAGTGGGGACGACACACACGTACACACACATGATAGTTCAACCCCAACCTGAGGGAGCAGGGGATTGGGGTGCAGACCCGGATTGTCCTCCAAGAGTAGGCACGTGGGCTAGAGGAGGGAAGGGAGGCTTCCTGGAGGAGGTGACCCTTGGAGGGCAGGAGACCCAATTCTGGTCCTTGTGAACACTCAGCTGACTGTCTTTCTGCACGTCAGAGTAAGTTACTCCATGTGCCTTGCCCATCATCAGTGCTTCGTAACTTATCAAGTTCACTAATTGACTAACAAATATAAGTAACGCCACCAACTGGTTTCTACTTCTCCATTGACGTAGTGAGCTCTGTTGACCACTACCCAGAGCATAGCAGTGGCTCCGCTCCCTAATGTTTCTCTGGCGGGCCCACTACTCTTCACTGGGCCTCGCGGGACCTAGCATTGGGCCTCCAAAGCCGGCACTGAGCTGTCACAGAAGTGGCTGGTTTTGAGTACTGGGTTCCCATTCTGGCCTGGCAGTGAGCCCCTTATCGCCAAATAATCCCACCATCTCCCACTGAAGCTCCCACCCCAGCCTCCCAGCGCCAGGACTAAAGGGGAAAGAGACCGAGTCAGAGGCCCAGGGCTGATAGACCCGGCCACTTCCAGGGCTGCACGACTGACCCGAGGGCAGCTGCCATCTCCTTCACTGGGTTCTTGGCTCTTTGCCCCCATGGTGCCTGTAGCTAGGCAGAGCGTCACGCCCACCCCTGAGACAGAGTTGGCTCCGCACTGCTCAAGTGCTCCTGCCCTAAAGGGCTGGCAGCCAGAGAAGTGCGTGGGCACCAGGGGAGGGAGAGGAGGGAAATTTAAGTGAGTCTTAGGGGACTGGAAAATTATTTGGTGAAATGTTCCCAAGGTTTTTTTGCTGAATACCCATAAATTTCAGGGGCCGGTGTGCTAACAGCTTTTGATTTATGATGTCTTTATTCTTGTTGTATTTATTCTGTTGTACTTAAGCCAAATCATGAAAAGGTAGCAAAGTAAAAAGAGCCTTTTTAAAAATGCTTTGGGATTCATCAAGGGGTCGAGCCATTTCTGTTCATCTTTGCCATCACGTTGTTAAAGGAGGGATCTGGGTGCTGACAGCTGAGTAGCTAATTGCTCTTGGATGCCAGCCCTCCTGCTCCTCCTCCTCTTCCTCCTCCTCCTCCTCCTCCTCCTCCTCCTCCTCCTCCTCCTCTTCCTAGAAACTTTGCGTCCCCTCCCCCAGACCCCTGCCTCTGGCAAGACCTTTTAATGGCCACCAAGGGCGAGAGGAAAGTTCGCCCTGGGTAAACGTTGTGGGGCCAGGTCTCACTCAGCTGCCACAGCACAGAAACTCCCAGGACCGCTAATTAAAATGCCTACAGTTGAGCAATGTGCTCCTGTTTCACTGCTCAGGGGCTACAAAGCTCACGACTCACACAGAACACAGATTATCAAAACGCTGCGTCAGCCTTTCTTGTCCCATTATAACGTTCTTGTCATATTTATTAGCACAGTTCCCTGTAGGACACAGGTGGGAATATCTAAAAAGTGAATTAAGCACTCCCCCCAGCTACATGGGGAGAACGTTTTGCCATTTCCCCGCAGCACACATAAACTTCTGCGCAATCTGTGCTCACGGCAACTCCCCGAGAAGACAATGAAGACAAGGAGGGTGCTCTCGCACTGGAAGGGGCTACGTCCTCTCCCGCTGTAATTATCTCCCATTCACGCTACTGTAAAATGACTAGGTTGTTGTCACGGCTTTTATTTCAAAGAACAGTTCTATTATCCATTTACTAAAATTTAACAACCTACGGCACTTGCATGAGTTAATTACAGTCTGAGGGGAACATAAACACAAACTTCACTGATTCTGTTGTTCTAAATCACGTTAGCCTAATTGCTGATATTCGGAATTGAGTTTACTTTTGTGCATCTCTCCCCACCCTTCGTGTCTGTCTGCCTGCCTGCTTCCACCTCCTCTGCAGGAGACACACTTTTCCCGAGTAAGCAGAAAGCCGAGGGGGGGAAAAACCTCTCTGGAACGTTTTACAAGGAAGGAAAGATACGTTACTGTCACAATGTCCAATGTTCTTGGCAGCAACAGGGACATGCAGCCCAATACCTTCCTTCCTCCTTGCCCGCCGGAAAGATGCTCTCAAATCACTCAGCAGGAGAAGGTTAAAGGATCTAAACACTACATATAAAGATGGCACCGAGGAAGTCTGTGTGGAGAGTCAGGGTCCGAGGAGCGAAGTGTGGAGTGGTGTCTTGACAAACACAATTTCATTACATGGAGAAATCAGAGAAGAGAATTCCAGGACATGGGGAGAGAAAGTGAAAACAACACAGAGGCCTTGAGAATGTATGAGGAAAGGCAAAAAGCTCACGTAGTCTTTTTCATTTCTTTATTTTTGCATATGCTTTTTAATTTACTTTAATTTTTATTTATTTTTTGCCCACCTGACACCTTGATTTCAATTTTTTGCATATGTTTTATAATATGCATAGTGTGTCAATATAGTGGTTATGTACATAATCTATGAATATACATATCTTGGAGATGTATACTCAAGAATTATTTATAATTAAGTAATTATAAATTATATATATATATATATATATATATAGGGATGATATAATGGAGAATACAAGCAAAACACTTGGCAACCATTAATGTAAGCCATGGAAACTATCTGAGATTTTTTAAGCCCCTGAGTGACTAGATCAGTCCTATGGTCTGGATGTTTTTGTCCTCTCCAAAATTCACGTTAAAATTTATCCCCAGTGCAACAATATTAAGAGGTGTGGCCTTTGGTAGGTGATTAAGACACATGGGCTCTGCCCTCATGAATGTGATTGCCACTCTTAGGAGGACAGAAGGGAGTGCTCCTTGCCCTTCTGTCCCTTCCCCAGGCAAGGACGCAGTGTTCCTCCCCTCTGGAGGACACAGCAACAAGGGTCATCTTGAAAGCAGAGAGCAGCCCTCACCAGACATCAGTCCTGCTGGTGCTTTGATCTTGAACTTCCCAGCCTCCAGAACCATAAAAAATCAATTTCTATTGTTTATAAATTACCCAATCTACAATATTTTGTTATAGAAGCAGAAATGGACTAAGACAATCAGATTTGTGTCTTAAAAAGATAACCTTGGTTCAATGTGCAAAGTGGGTTAAAGGAAGGAGAAACTATGGGCAGAGAGGAGGGGCAGAAGACCATCGTTGTGGGCCCTGTGAACAGCACTAAAGAACCTCAGCGAGAGCAGCCAAGGGGGTGATAGAGAACGGGGAATGCAGGAAACTCTTTAGAAAGTAGCACCCATTAGGACTTGGTGTCCGATTTGAAGGCATGGGGTGAGGAGGGGTTGGGATTCTGAAACTGTTACCCTGGATAGCTGGGAAAGCAGTGATACCTTATGTGAAGACAGGAGAAAGGAGAAGGAATCATGCGGAGGGAGTCAAATGATGAGCCAGTTTTGGAAATGCTGAGTTTAGGGTGCTGGTGGAACAGGTCAGTGGAGATGTCATTAAAACAGATGCAATTCCAAACTGGAACTCAGAGGGGTAGTCAGGCAAATCCTCAGGGACATAACCCCTCACATAATCATCCGTCCCCCTCTCTCTGTCCATAACCTCATTGATCCATTCAGAAAACACATGGGCACCTGTCTATGCCGGGCCACTCTCTCAAGGTCAGTGGGGAAGGGCGGTTAACAAGAAGAGGTCCCCCTGGGCTGAGAGGTCACAACCCTGGTGCCACTGTGAGCACTGGCCTCTGTCCTGGAGGCTCACACAACAATCTGGATGCTGTGCTTGCTTCGACAGCACATACACTAAAATTGGACTGATACGGAGAAGATTAGCATGGCCCTTATGCAGGGATGACACACAAATTCATGAAGTCTTCTATTAAAAAAAAATCTTGATGCCTCAACCCGGGGTGGTGCGAAGGAGGAGCTGTCGCTATCAAGTAAGAAGCCCAGGCCAGCGCGGTGGCTCACACCTGTAATCCTAGCACTCTGGGAGGCCGAGGTGGGCGGATCGTTTGAGCTCAGGAGTTCGAGACCAGCCTGAGCAAGAGCGAGACCCCGTCTCTACTAAAAAAATAAAAAGAAATTATCTAGACAACTAAAAATATATAGAAAAAATTAGCCGGGCATGGTGGCGCATGTCTGTAGTCCCAGCTACTCAGGAGGCTGAGGCAGAAGGATCGCTTGAGCCCAGGAGTCTGAGGTTGCTGTGAGCTAGGCTGACACCACGGCACTCACTCCAGCCAGGGCAAGAGAGTGAGACTCTGTCTCAAAAAAAAAAAAAAAAGCCTACAGCCAAGGGCGTTCACTCTCACTCTTCGCATTACAGCCCTCCCCACACTGGGTGGGGCCCAGAAGCCCTGGAAATCTTCAGTCAGGTGGCATTGGGTGGCAGGCATGTGGATCAGGAAAGTCACCAGGAAAATCACTGGTCCCATGGCAAGTTTGTTGTCTTGGTGCTTCCTGGCAATGTGCAGGATGTCACCCACGACTGTGACAGGCTAAGGTCAAACTCAACTCCCACTACCAAAAGTGAGGAAGGAGTGTATTTCAGTCACACGTCACAACGCATTTTCAAACTTCTCCATGTTCCGTCATCCTATCTTGCCCATGCTCAGATTTGGGTGTCCAGGAAAACTTTACGGGCTAAAGTTGGCAATGGCTCTGGCCTGGGACTGAAGCATGCAAGACTTTCAGACCAACCCTGGCACCGTAAGGGAAATGCAGCAATCACTGAACTTCGGCACCTCGATCTCCATGCCACAAAGCTTGTTACCACCTCATGAGACGAAATCCAGCACCTCAGAACATCAGAGCTTCCAGATTCAGACCACAGTGATTATTATTCATTTCAACAAGTTAATCTCTCAAGAACGAAAGGAAAACCCCAGGTTGAAGAGTTCAAGAAAATCTAGTTAAAGGGATGAAAATTAGATTAAATTTCACTCAAATAGAATCCTTATCCTCAAGACTCTCCCAGTTGGCACGTGAAGCAGCTTAGGATGTCCCCTGACTTCTGCGGGGCGGGTCTTGTGTCCCACTGGGAGAGACAGAACGCCCAGGGGGACTGCCTCCAGGCATGAGCTCTGGGGGGCACTAGACTGTCAGCACAGCTCTCCTTGCTGGGTTTCGCTAGTTTTAAGGACTTTGTGAACATGCACTGCTGGAGGGAGGGAGGGAGGGGGCTTTTGGGTGGGGGTTGGGGAAGGAAGAGATAGGTGGAGATTCCAGTTTCCCTTTAATAGGGATTTGGAGATGTCAGATCCCCTCCTCGGCCCTGGGAGAGAGCTGGAACCTTTGTGAAGTCCCTCGGCCACCTGGAGTGAGTGCTGCAGGAATGTGACTGCCCTAAGGTTCAAAGAAATGCAGGTGTTTGCTAAGTGCTGAGAGGCCCATTTTGAGGCACAGTTATGATAGTTTACAGGGAAATGGATGAAAACAGATGAAATGCTAAGATAAGTATTGTTCAGGACTGAATTGTGCCCTCCACCCCCGAAAAAATCGAAGGTTGAAGCCCCAGCCCCCTGTGTGACAGCATTTGGAGATAGGGCCTTTAAGAAGCTAATTAAGGGCCAGGCATGGCGCTCCTGCCTGTAATCCTGGCGCCTGGGGAGGCTTCTGAATCAACCTACCCCAGTTCTCTCTCTAGTCCTGCCACAGCTCATCCTTATGGGGGTGGGAGCAGCAACAAGTCACGCTGATTTACAGCACTTTGAGTAAGCCGAGGGCTGCCCCGGAATGCCCCAATGAAAGGCATCAGCCTAAAGAAAGGTGTGTCTTCTTCAATCCCGCTGAAGCTCCCATCGCTGATTTTCTGTTCTGCAATGACATTTCTAGTTAAAAGAGGCCAAGAGATAAAATGCTGACCAAAAGACTTTTTATTCTGCTGGTGGGGGCAGTGTGGACACAAATTCACAAAAAGGAGGCCGTGGGTGAGTGAAATTGATGGTGCCACACAGCATCATCTAAACAAGAGGGGCCCTTGCATCTAAACAAGCAGGTCTAGCGCCTGCTGGCTTTTGGGCTGAACTATGCCACAGGCTCTCCTGGGTCTCCAGCTTGCCAGCTGCAGATCTTGGGACTTCTCAGCCTTCATTATCATGTGAGCCAATTCCTTATGATAGATCCCTTTGTGCGCGCGCACACACACACACACATTCTATTTGTTCTGTTTCTCTGGAGAACCCTAACTAACATACCTTCTGTATTGTTAATATTTAACTGAATCTTTAAATGGCCTATTTAAATAAATACATTTTTAAATGAAACTTTATGTCATGCATAAATTGAAATCATATATTTATTGTCAAAATGTAGCTATATAAACTAACTGTAAAATTAAATACACACTTATTAAAATAGCACTCCCCCCGAAAACACACAGTTTTTTTTTTTAGAGACAGGCTCTCGCTCTGTCACCCAAGCTAGAGCGCAGTGGCACAATCACAGCTCACTGCAGCCTCAAACTCTCAGCCTCAAGCGATCCTCCTGCCTCAGCCTCCCAAGTTGCTGGGACTACAGGTGCATGGCACCGTGCCCAGCCAGATCCTTCTTAATTATGCATCAAAAATAATACACAATACAACAGGAAGAATGCCATTACTATGTGTTGTGATTATCAGTTGCTGCATTAAAAACTACTTCAAACTTCGTGGCTTGTTATATCTCGCCATTTTGTGTGTCAGGAATTCAGGAAAGGCTCGCCTGGGCAGTTTGTCTGTGGTCTGTGTGGCATCAGCTGGGGTGGCTGGGACTGGAGAGTCTACTTCCAAGATGGGTCCTTCCCCATGAGTCTGGTGCCTCCGTGTTCCCTGCCTCTTTCTCTCTGCCCTGTGTCCCATCCTCCAGAGCCCCTCCACACGTCCATGGCTTCTCACAGCATGGCAGCCTCGGGATGGTGGAGCCCAAGGCAGCCATGTGGTGGCTCCGGGCTCCAAGAGCGGGAATTCCAAGGACTCAGGTAGAGCTGCAAGGCTCCATATGTCAGTCCTGGAATGTCACTTCTGCCAATTCTCTGAGCCAAACAAGTCACTTAGGACGGTCCAGAGTCAAGGAGAAGGGAATTAGACCCCACATGTCCGTGGAAGTAACGTCAAAGAATTTGTGGCCACTTTATGCCTCTACCGCATTCTTATGTACTGAACAAGGAGAAAGTCCTCACACATGGGATTCCTACATCATGGACAAAAGTACACCATGTGTCCACAACTAATACAGGAAGCAAGTCACGCTGGAACACAAGCACGGGGTTGGGAGTCAGACGCTCCTGTCTTTGACACTCATTTGTACCACTTACTGGGTGACCTTGAGCCAGTCGTTTAAACTCGCTAAATCTCTGTTTTTTTTGTCTATGACATGGACCAATGATAATGTGGCAGGGCTACTGCGTGGACACCTACAGTGCCTGAAACATCCTTTCCCTCAATAAGTGTTAATACTTTCAAGCCAACTCATAGAACAGTAAAGATTTTACAAAGGTATTTTAATACTATATTTGTATTGAAACCTATGCATAATCTGAAGGATTATGATAGAAATGGTCTTCTCATTTAGCTTAAAGCTGCAATTTTTAGAGGAAATTCATCAGCAAGCGTCTTTCTAAAGGGTATTCCAGAATTTCTGCCCTAATCTTTGAGAGGGCGCTGCTGCATGATCATCTAAGGGAACTGGCGAAACAGAACCATCTTTTTGCTAAGCCATGGCAAACTGGAGTGCGGGGGAGGTCGGGGAGAGTAAGATAAGTGGCCGCTCTGATCCACAGGTGCTCAGCAGGGCTCGTAACATCCTCTGTACAGGGGCGTTTTGGAAACATGTTGGTGTTGGTTTTATCTGGTACGACGTCGGGCACAGAGTGGGCATTACTGGCACTTAGAAGGCAGAGACCAGGGGTGCTGGATGTCCCGCAGTGGATGGAGTAGCCCCACTCCAGGAAAGCATCATCTCACCACACAAAAATACCCTGCTTTTCTGAATCCAGGACTCACTTCAGTTTACATATAAACACCACATATTTGTACGCAGCTGTAATAGACCCTTTACTTTCCAGGAACACAGTTAGTGCATAAATCGAGGGAAGATTGTTTTCTATTTTGTTCAGAATTCTAAGAGTTGTTTACCATTTTGGAAAATCATGTCACCAACAGCAGCAACAGCTGGTGTTATCTGAGCCACCAGCTCCCCTCATCAGTTTCAGGCTATGTTGACGGGGTGGCCCACACTGAGCTTCTGGGGCAGGTGTCAGCACCTGGCCACCTCATTGTTGTCCAGACGGGGGCCCCTGCACCAGAAGCAACGATGAATTACTTTGTCTTCATTCCTCTTTATATTTTGGTTATGATGTTATATTACATTTTCTTAAAGTATGGGCGCAGGTGGGGTATATTATCAGGGCATTTCACTCAGGATTGTAAACAGAGTGCTAAAAAATATTTAATAAAAACGAGGTTGAGTCTGACAGGACTGAGAGCCCACTCCTTTGAAAGAAGTTTACTACGGATCAAAATGCCTTTCCAAGTGGAAACACCAGGGAATCATTTCCTCTCTGGAACCTGCCGGACACGGAACAGCCCAGCCGGGCCAAGCGGGAGCAGCTGGCTGTGGAGCATGAAAGGGCTCTTTCTCCTCAGCCCTCGCAGGTAAAAGGACACGGGCGCTCCCATCCACGTTGCAAACTGGACAAGGAAAGATGTTGTGGACTCCACGTGGCCATGTGGCCCTCAACACATTATTTAACATAAGCCTCAGTTTCTCCACCTGCGTGTTGGAGATAAAAAGACCTTTCCTGTGTTGACCTCCCATGTGTATTAAACAAGATAAATAAGATGAAGCACGTTTAGAGCGCCCCTCGGTGTCCCTGAGCATATAATGCTCAGTAAATGCAAACATGTATTTATTGCCATCCTACAGCACTTACGGTTTACAATGCCGGTTTCCAAATACCATTTCCTTTAAACCACTCAGCAGTGGGAACTGACAAGGAATACCATCCTCAGGTTGGAGGGGAGGTTCAGGGAGGCTCAGGGACATCAGCCTACTTGCCCTGGGTCACACTGGTCGCCAGTAAACTGGCTTTTCCGAGTTGGAATCCAGGTGACTCCATTTGGATTTATTCTGTGCAGCTCTGAGAACAAACGCAGGCCCTCAGAGGAGGAAGACGTTACTGGAGAAGAAAGTTAGGACAAGTTCTGGTGGGGAAAGATGCCTTTGCTAACGACTGGAGCTTCCTAACAAAGGAAGGATAGTGTCTGCGTGCTTCAGAGACACCAGGGAGGAGTCTGAGCCTTGCCCTGGGAGGG
Source organism: Avahi laniger (assembly GCA_963575035.1). NCBI lineage: Eukaryota > Metazoa > Chordata > Mammalia > Primates > Indriidae > Avahi > Avahi laniger. The sequence continues at coordinate 28,076 of CAUYSK010001686.1, read as the reverse complement.
AGACCTTCAAACCCAATCCAGTCTTTATTTCTTCTGTCATTTTAGTATTCTGGGCATTACTCCATTTAAGTATGACCACTAAACTCTCTTGGCAAAATTATTCTTATTCTACAGAAGAGAAACATGAAGCCCAGAAAGATGAAAGTATTCAAAATACATGATTGTTGAGCACTTAAAAAAAAACAAACCCAATCCAGTCTAAGCAGCTGAGATTCACTTAGAGACCTCTTCTCACAGTATGGGTTTTTGCTTTTAACTCTTTCTTTGAATGTTAGATGTTTTTCCCTCAAGCTCATTATTTTGGTTATTATTTTAACTTTCCAGCTCCCCCAGAGGAGTGAGCTACCTAGAAAAATGGTCCGGGACTTCAGTGGATCCACAGTTCCAGTAGGAATTCTCCTTACTCCATCCCAAATCTGTATTCTCAGGGATGAGAAAGAAAACCCCTGGAGACTGGTAGTCAATCCACAAAGCACACAGCAGCATACAGGAAATCTCTGCCAAGGGGTGGTTATGTTGTCCAGGAAGCTCTGTAACCTACACTTATCTGCTGTTAGAAATCTACAAGGACCAGCTGGGTCTTTGGTCCTACAGAAATCTTTTTTTTCTTCAGGTATGAAAATGTCAAATAGAGTCATAAAAACATACCCAGAAATATATATTTTTAAATGATTATACTTCCAGTTTATTCCACACTACCCTGGTCTCAAGCCAATTAACAAGAACACAGTTTCTCAGCACTTGACCTGAGCAGAGATTAGGGCTGCTTCCAGGGAAATGTGTTTTAGAAAAACCTCTCTGAATGGAATTTTTTTCTTACTCTGTTATCTGATCACTTTTAGTCGCTTTATTCTTGACTGGGCTCATGCCAAATGACCTCTAACTAAAAGGGAATGTACTAGAAAGAAAGAACCAGTCCTCTACACTATTGCATACCATCAGCCCCCACACATTCTCACACACATCACCCCCCAAATGGAGTTGCTAACTTCGCATCCCTGGAGAGAGTTTATACTCACCTGGTCTCATTAAGGCAACACACAGTTGTTCGGCCTCTCACTGTGGGGCCAATTAACCATGTCCACATCAGGCACCACCATAACCCCACCGTGCCATTTGCGCTCTTTATTTATGTTAAGTCTTTACTATTAATTATGTTATAAACACTCAAAACAAGAGCCGTATTTTCACACTGTTGGTGGTGATTTCAAGCATTAGAACCAGGTTTCTTTTTTTTTTCACGGTTTTCTATGCTTCGATTGTAATTTGCATACCCAAACTGTAAGCTATTTACAGCTTTCTACTTGAAGCTTTTTTACAAATGAGGTCTTGAAAGTGATACCATCAAATATGCTTGAACATCTTCTTGGCATCCGAAAGAGAGAACTCCCAATACAAAGGTCAATGCGCAGAGGGCCATGGGTTTGACCCCTAAATCTCAAGGCAAACTCCCCCGGCATAGACGACAGCGGCAACAGCATGAACCAGACCTCTCTCGAATCTAACAGATGACCACAGGTTTCTCACAACTGAAGAACAACAGAAATCTATTCCCACAGTGCAGTTCTTTACTGATCAATAAACTCAATGTCTCATGCAACATTTTTGAGTTATTCTCTTGATGGAATAGACAGCATGTCTTAATAGCTTATTGTTTGATAAAGCCTTGGCATCACCCTGACTTTCCAACACTGAGAGCAATGAATCCTAAAGGACTGTGAAGGAAAGGGGACAGCCTCTTCTTTGGAAGGCCACAAAGAATGAGTGTGATTCTTGTAGTCCTGTAATATCTTAGAAATGGTTAGGCCCAAAGGGATTGTTTAAGTTACGTGACCTCTGTCTCCTGTCTCCAAAACCAAAATCATAAATCCCATGCGTTGGCTTTCGCCTTGTGTTTTTCTCTTCAGTTCTTCTCTTCCTCATTCACCAAGGCAAAAGCTGCCTGTCAAAACAGGATTAAAATCCTGAGGCCAGCCCAGGGCCAACTCGAAGGCTGCATCCAAGGCAGAACCCCCGCCACGGCCTCTCTGAGCACTCCAGCCGCCCAGAGAGGGCTCAGGGCCTGGCTCCGGACACCAGGGAAAAATACACTCCTTAGTGTTAAACCCTGGTTTTCTCATCAGAGCAATGATGTCCCAGAATAACCTGTGGACACAAGAGGAAAGGAAAAGAGAACGTCTTTTCTTCAACCCAAAAGAAAAGTCCTCTAAGGTCTATGACCCGAGAGCCATATGCCACTCTTAGCTATTATAAATCCTTTCTGAACTGTGCCAGGGATGTAGGCGGGACAATGACAGGCAAGTCCTCCTTGAAAGGGAGAAGGAATAGGTGCCCTCCTCTACACTTTGTCCCAGCACCTCTTTGCTCAGTGCCACTTTCCCAGGGCTGGATTTGGACCCAACCAGGGCAATTCTTTGCTTTGCCCAGTTCAGCATTAGTCCCCAAGTTTAGTACCCGTCTTCATGAAAGGCGGCACATGTCCTTAGGATTCCTTTCAAACCATATGTTTCCATTTTGAAATAATGAGGGCTCTTGCTGTATGATGGACAGCACAAGAAGAGAAAAGGGGCATGGGCTTTTGTTACCAAATATTCAGCTCCCAAAACTTGAGTCACCATTGTAGGGCTAAGCAGACAATGTCACCACCTTTCAAAGAGTAGCGTTGACACTATTTTTTCCTGGCACATGAGTTTTCTCATGACAGCCAACTCCATTACTCTGCTTCTGTCTTGTGTGCCTTATGGAAAAAGGAAGACCACTCCTCAGCCCAGCCCTTCTCTCCAAAGGCTCATGCAGCCTGGCTGCAGGAAAGTGTGATAATTCTTGAAAATCAGCAATGGTGGAACCGAGTTCCATCGATCAATAAATGCAATTGCCAAAAAAAAAGAATTGCACATCTGCCACCCCACAGACAGAAATGTACGTAGAACACGTCTGAGTTGATGGAAGAGCAAACAGGAGTTTTCATAGTTCATATCGCTGGACTCCCTGGAAAACACACCCGGTACAACCGGTGTAGTAATAGCAACCCTGGGGAAACCTGCAGTGTGGACCTCAGGTTATATTCCTGTTGCTTCAGTGTCAAACAGATTCAGTGGAATGACTTTTCAGCTTAATACAAACTGAGAGCTGCCACTGGGTAATAAATTCCTTTCTGTCCTAAAATAGTAGCGTGAGAAGTAATCATCCCAAGAAGCAAGAGGTGTTTTATCTCCCCGGTGGTAGCAAAGGGCCTCTCCTGATTGCTAAGTGCTGATTTATTCCAGAATGCACGAATGCTGCTTGCTGCTGGGCAAGGATGTTCTTGTCTGTGTCAGAACTGCCTGCTTAACCCAGCAGGAAGCCTCATCACCAGCATCCCGCCCTGGCCAAGTGTCTTGGCTGAGAGAAGCAGGAGCCCAGCAATGCTAATGTTGGAAGAATCCAGAGGGAAGAGAGAGGTCTGACTTCTGAAGGGGTGATGTGCATCCATCATCACTCACCTTCCAGCTGCTGTGGCCAAATAGCAGCGCCCTCAAGAAGCCATCCCTGAGTGCCGCCCACCAGTGACCAGCGGCACTGAAAGTGTGCATGTGCGTGTGTCCAGGAGGGGTTGTTTTGGGGCAGGCTGCTCTGAAATGCTGAATGCTCTGTGCTTCCTCAGACATTAATGTGTGTACGTGAGAACAAGCTATATTGCAAGCCACGGGTGAGAATGTCCGAAATGGCCCCAAAGCTCCTCTTCTTCAAGTCTCAATCTGAAGCTCAGCATCTGACAAACCACAGTGAGAGTTTGCAGAAATATGAAGGAACAAACCCTTGCCAGAACTGAAACCGAGATGAATGCAACGACAATGAAAAACACTTAGAACCCGTGGGCTGGCAGCCAAAGCGCTCAGACTGGGTACGAACGTACCAACAAATGCAGGGTTCGCCACCACGATTTACAGCAGAGACTCTAGCAGAGATTTAGAGCAGAGACTGTGCTCTTGCAAAGGCAGAGATTTTTTGGGGGGTAGGGGGAGATAGAAAAGGAAAAATGAGAAAGAGAAAGCAACATATTCAAATGTAATTCAAATATTCCGAGCTACTCTTTCGACCTCAGACATTTTACTATGATTTGGGTGATCCTAATGGTCTTTGAATCACGTTGGAAAATGTCACAATACATGTTTGAATTAAAATCCAGTAGGTTTGCCAAAAGACCAATTGTTAAAAATTGGCAGCGTTCCAGGGAACTTACTAGGCTGTATAGTGCCCGGGGTTGAGAGAATTGCTAATTTCAGAGAAAGTTAATTATCACCTTATTGATAAAAGGGTAATTTTTAAAGCTTGTGGTGTGGCTTTTGTGAGTCATTAATTAAAATTTAGAGTAATTTACTAGACACCCTGGTGGCTCCTGTTACATTATATCTACACCAAACCCTTTGCTTTTTTCTCTTAGGGATGTTTTTAATCCCCTCTGTCTTTCCTCCCCTGTCTGCTTTTGAAGGCAACGAAAACATAGAAAATGTGTAAATCTGAAACTAGCCTTTTGGGAGATTGCAGGATTAAGAAATAAAATGTCCAAGGAGGCATTTTTAAAATGCTCCTTCTTAGAAATGTCAGATTTGCCCACCAAAAGAAACGAGTTTGTGTGATCACCCCAGAAGGAATTGCTTTCACAAACTTCATACCCAAAATGTTAGACCAGATTTTATGCTCCTTGATGACTAGACTAAAAGAGGATCCTCCCTCATCTCCTTGTCCTTTTTTCCCATTCCGTCCCCCAATAAGACCTGAGGGGTCAGTGGGAGATGAACTGCAGGTGCTTGGATTTATAACGCTCCCAGCCCAGCGGGGCGAGGGGCAGGGTCCCCTCCCACTGTCTCCAGGATGTGTGGGCTTCGGTGAGCACAGCCGGGCTTCCTGGCGTCCACCCATGTGATGTTGAGGCTTGGGGGGCGGCGGACACAGACTTGGGGAGGAAAACTGTCCTGCTAAGCTCCAGCATGGGCCCCAGGAGTGCATTCCCAGCTCCAGCCGCCACCTATGCCGGGACCAAATGTTGCTCCAAGGTGCGTGTCATAAAGGATGAGTGGATGTGTGTGATGTGTCCTCAGGCCACGCAAAATAGTAAACAGACGTACGAAACACTCTAAATGCAACTCCCAGAATCACGTAAAGATTGGTCCTCTCTGAGCATTCCTTGTTTTGATTTCAGAGAACTTCAGTTATGTTTCCTTAAACTTGTGGAAGTTAAGAATCTGAGACTCAAAATTGAGACAAAAATACATAAATAAAAGTCAACCCATTATGAGAGATTTAAGGCAATCTGGTTGTGATTGTCCCATCATTTAAAATTTTTTAAATTTAAAAATTCTATTTTTGTACTCTGTGGTATTGGTTGTATTTTTATAATAGGCAAATGTTATCGAAAGTTCTTACAGCAGGGCGACAACATTTGGGTTTGGCTTGTTTTCCAGGGGCTCATCTGCTCAGCTTACCTGCTGCTAGAGCACAACCCTTCACCCTCGCCCCCAGGAGCCTGAGAACCAGAAAGTGAAACTGCTTCTGATGGTTTCCCCAGCCTCGAAAACACACCACCAAAAGCAAAGAAATGACGGAAAACAATTTACTCTTGTTTCTCTTCTTGTTTTCTTGTCTTTCTATTACTGTTCATTTACCGTTTTTTTCACCGAAAAATACAAATGATTTTGGTGGCACAGGGAAGAAATGTAAACACGTTAAACATACAAGAACTGGGCTTTCGTGGGATTTGTACGTTTCTTATAATCTCACAAATCAAACGGGCTGATAAATTTACCAAAATATTAGAGTTCCGCCACACAATTTAAAGAGCTAAAGAAAACATTCATATTTTTTGAAAATCTGTCACAAATATGTTTAAAAGGTAAAGATTTCGAAGCCACCAAACAATTTCCCTAAAACTAAAGGTTCTGCATTAACATTTTGTTTAGACAGTCACTCGGGACTGATTTTCTAGGTAATCGTTCACCCAGCTGCTGCTGTTCAAGTAGCCTCTCATTTTTTCAGGTTAATTCTACCACGTAACAAAAAATATTGTGCCCCCCAGACAGTTTACCACACTACGAATTCCTTTATAGTTACTTTTTTATTTTTATGCTTTCACTCCACATATTCTATTATGTAAAAAAAAAAAAGTATTGAGAAAAAAGCAGCTATGTCCCTCACTCTTGAAAAATGATTTCTCTGGTTGGAAGTGAAGAAAAACAGAATATACAACCAACATCTCGATTCTGAAGCGCCTCCAGGACTTTCCCACGCACCACAGTGTCTTAAACCCAACTACAAAGCCACGTTCTCAGAAAGCTACTGACTGTCTAACGAGTACTGTCATGGAATCTGGAGACAACACAATGAGCCACCTCGCGTTCACCGTCACAGATAGTGGAAAGAACTTTGACGCCAGCACATCAACTATCATAAAACAACTCACTCAGCAGCCTGCACCTCAGCCTCATGCCCTGGTTCTGTCCAGCCAGCAGGCAACCTGGATGGGACACCTCGTGCCTCGGGGGAACCTGTGGAAGGTGACTCAAGGCACACAGTGCTCCACCCGGGAAGGAGGCGACTGTATTTGAACTTGGAAAAACTGTTCGTAACACTCAACAGTCACCTGTTTGTCCCCCTGCAAAACTAACTAAAACCAGCAACTAGCAATAATTACTATTCCCATCTATGCCCGGTAAATGAGGAAAAACCAGCACAAAGACACGTGAAATATTCCATCAGGGATATTCAAAATAAAATTCAGTTAAAAAAAACACTTTTATATGTTCATAACATACCAATTTTAATAATCAAATTTTAAGTAAATATTTTTATCCCAAGACAAAGTACAATTTTTTAAATAAAAAGCAAAGCAAAGCAAAATTAACTCGGAGTGGGGGAAAGGGGGAAGTTAGCTGATTATTTGAGACCACATTTGGAAAATAGAATAACTTTCTCCATATTTAAATGCAGAGTTAAAGAGTAATGAATGTGTACATAACCACAATTTATAAACTATATAATTCCATGCTACATCTTCCCCTCTGAGATCTGGTTAAGAAATTAAACATTGTATTTTGCAGAGGAGGAACTAAATCAAAGTTTACCTACTGGGCTCAGTGGTTTTAGTGCAGGACACTCAGGCATTGCCATAGACGTAGGCATGCAACCCAGAAAAACTAAAACAGGTAACCTGTCATGCTGACAGTTAAAAGAGAAGGATCCCATGTCAACAGCACACCCTTACCTACAGCTGTTCACCAGAGCCCTGATCAGGTTGTTTACCAGGTCAGGAGTGTTGACTCAGAAGACAGATGACTTTCGGCACATGCAAACTGAGTATTACAAAAGCTATCTTCCACCCGTGTGTTAGTAGCTCACGGTTAGTCTCCAGCAGCCCTGCTCTCCGGCTGCAAACATCTCATTAGACTAATGCATTCAGCACAGGCAGAAAACTCGATTTACCATAGCTACAGCAATGAATTTCCATTACGATGACAGCTTCAACCACATCATGTCCGGAAAACCAGCCAACCACTGGCTTTTAAAGAACACACACATTTTACATGCAGAAAACGAGGCCTGTGTGTGTGTCTGTGTGTGTGCGTGTGTGTGTGTATGTTTCTCGTGTTTCCTTCCTCCCAGCAGCTAAACTAAGAGAAACGTGCAGTGGAGCTTTTTGTCGACATGAGCTGCAAGGTAATGACACTTCTGCTTCTTTGGTAGTTACGTCCTTGTAATAGCCTGAATTATGTCACAATTGTCAGAATGGGTGTTTCCAACATTTCAGTTTTCATTGCCCCTCCTCTGTTGCCATAGAAACCAGACTGTAACATCATCTCTTTGTCCCAGTCCTGCAGCAGTATGGGCCAACACTGGGCTTATGAGATATTGGTGATCTGAGAGAGCGAATGTTTGACTTTGGACAAATAAAACAAAAAGAAATATCCCAATGGCATCATTGGTCAGGAGAACCTGTGCATTTGGCAGAGCAGTGTGTCTACCCAGGTGAACACGCCATGGTTATGCATATTAACTCTGCAGCTACCTACAGCACATGCGTACAGTTCATTAAAACTGCACCCTGACTTCGGCTCCAGACCAGTGTGTGTAGGTGCATGAGCGTTTCTACCCTTCTCAACATGTTCGGCCCTGGACGGGGTGAATGGTCCTCAAACAGCAGAGGGGCTACTATTCCTCTCCCATGTTTCATTGCATTCTCTGTGGCAGATCAATTTATACCGGTGAAAGGACTTTTTCCTCTCCTTTCTTTATGTAGAGTCTCCCGTCGCCCATTTCATTCACTCTGGGATACTGGGGTATTCCCAGGTATTTCCTGCAAGATGAAACATCCATTCTACAAATATATGGCTTACCCCAAGGGTGAGCAGCAAGCCAATTTAGCCAGACTAAATATCAACTAGGGTTAATTACTGCATAGGCCACAACTTGGCCAGTTACTGAGAGTGAAAAAATGCAATTACAACCTGAGATTTTTCTGAATACAAGTGCAGAGTTGCATTAGAAAGAAATAAGAAATCTCCCTTCTGGGATTATGAAGATAGGAAAAAATTAATTTTTTTTAAGTCAATGCTTTGTACGTACTGAGCAAGAAGTAATTCACTACTTTAGCTCCTTTAATCGTTGAATTTTGTTGTTTTGTATTTTGGTCATTTCATATAAGTTGATTTCATTAAAGAAGAAGAATAAGAAGGAGGAAGAGAAGAAAGAGGAGGAGGAAGAGAAGGAAAGAAAATAAGGTGGACAATTTAAATTTGGCCAGTATCTCTCGCCCAACCACAGCAGTTGTACTCACACCTGTGGCCTCGCACACAATCCTACATTACATTCAGCTGCAAAGCACCTGGAAAGACCAGTCATCACCTTAAAATGTTTCTTCAGATAAGTAAAATAAATCCTTCTTAAGTAATCAAAAATATTCTCCAAGTCCCATAAAAGAAGAAAATGGCTTAACAGAATCTACTCAAAAGAAGGGAGTTTTTGATTTTCCTACCCAGTTCTGCATTTCTGAGTCTGATCCAAGGGTCCATATTTCCTTGCCTCCTCCCAGATAGGCGATTGTTGCGGCTTGTTCTCAGTTTGGGTGTGTCTGCGATGCAGGCATTGTCATCTAACAGGACAACTGGCGATGAAGCCATAAACTGAAATCAACTAAAGCTGGCTTTCATAATATGTGTGTGTGTGTGTGTGTGTGTGTGTGTGTATATATATAATTTTAATGTGATTTCTTTCTTTATGCAACCGGGACCATAGACCTTAACAAAATTAAATCAATGTTTTCTAAAATCCTAAATGTTTTTAATTCCAAGAAAAATTTAAGTTAAACAGGTAAGAGAAAATAAGTTTGGAGGGATGACTGGTATTAACTAAGGGGTCTGTTAAGAAGAAAAGGAGCCCGCTCTGAGCTAACGTCTCTCTAAGTCTTGTTCATCCCTGGCCCATGATCAAGATGCTTAGGTTGTGCCACATCGTTAATTTTCTTTGGCCCTGTGGTCACATTACTGTTTCAGACCACAAGCAGCATGCTCCAGTCTTTCCATACAACTGTTACTGGATTGGTGGTTAGCAAGAGGCAAGCAGAAGGAGTAGGTTAATTTGGGGGCGTTCCAAATGCAAATCTACTTAGAGTAGGCTCCATTTGAAGAGTAATCCTTCTGTCAGCTGCTGGTGAAGCGGCCATTCATGTTGAAATGGCCTCTGTCCTAAAGAGTGGTGTTTTCCAACACAAGCATCAGCTTGAGAGGATACTGTGTTGGACTGGGATTCAGTGCTACTGCAAAAACAACTTTTGTTACAATGATAAGAGCCAACATTTACTGAAGAATTACTATATACGAAGCCCTTTTCATATGATCTCTCATTTCTAACAATCCTATGCAGTAGGTATTATGATGCCATTCCTATTTTAGAGATAAGAAAACTCAGACTTAGGGGTGTTAAATAACTTGCCCAAGGTCACGCAGCTCAGAAGTGGTGGATACAGGACTGACCCAGGCAGTCTGTCCCAGACACACTGTAATTAATCATCCCACCACACGGCTTCCTGGCTCTGCCCCTTGTTCCAGCTCTGCCATCAGCCCCATGGTAGTGGTCCAGTCACTTCCTTTCTATAACATGGGGATGGAAATAGGAGTCTAGATCATCCTTTTGGTCATTTATGGTTCTGACAGTTTCCAATCCTATGAACTGCTTTATCTGCTGGACTGGAACAGACCCAGCTTTGGGTTGGACGAGTGCTCCACCCATGGCCATGGCCTGATTACCAAGGGGCGAAAAGTTCCCCCTTCTCATTAGGATAAGACCTGGTAAACTAATGCTTTGGACTGTCAGTTTGGAGCAGAAGAAGGGAAAAGAGAACATGAAGAAAGAACAGGAAGAAAAGTCAAAATTCCATTCCTGAAGTAGGGAAGGGAGACAAGCGTCCCACACTGAAGCAGGCCCACAACTTGGCCTCCATGTAATTTAACACTAGTTTGGGAACCTTCAGGGTTATGTAAGGTGTGCGGCTTATGATCACCATTTCAGACTAGACAAGAGTGGGTGCCAGATATTTTCCCCTCCTCCCCAAAATCTGTCATTTCTTCAACCCAAAGTGCTGCCTTCCAGGGGCCCAGATCTTAGCTTAAACTATTCAAGCAGTAATCTTTCAAAATAAAGGCAAAATTGTTCTTTGTAGTAAAGATAAACAATAAAAAACTTAAATGTTCAACAAAAAGAGATTACTTAAGTAAATGTATCATGTTTCCACACCATAGAATACATAATGCAATCACCAAAAAAGAGTGTCATAGAAGAAGAACATGGAATGACATATAAAAAATGTTCTCAATATATGGTTGCTAAAAAATTGTGGGTTACAAAATAATATGCAGAATAGAATCTTATTTCGAAAAAAAAATATTTTCAAATTATGGTAGATATGTTATTAGTAATGATTCCTTGGTGACAAGATTATGAGTGATTTTTATTTTCTAATCTTTCTTTTTTATATTTTCCACAAAGGAACACCTACATCTTTTGTGATAATAAAAAGTGGTATGAATTGATTGATTAGTAACAGAATCTTTCCTTGTCATATTGGCAAATATACTTACTTATAGTTCTCATAAATCTCAAGTCTCAAGTTTCATCATTAAAAATAAAAATAGAACCTTTGTTTGCCCAGCGGCTATAGGTTACATTCAGCCCCTACCTTAGCCAGTGCTTCAGATTTGAAGACTGCTCCCACGTGACTCTTATCACCATGAATATTTTTGGAGTCTGTGCAGGGTACTCGGCATAGCCAATAACAAACTCAGGGACAGACTCTCTACCCTTTCTGACCCCAGGGCTCCCACGGTCAGCAGGGACCTCTCACAGCTGAAAATAAGCAGTCTCATTTTCAGTAAAGCCATGTGCTAAAGACACAGGAAATTGGTGATCGAATGAAGCAAAGAGCACTGCCATCCAAGGAAAAGATGACTCACTCAAATTCTGGGCCCAAGACATGGCTCCTTTCAGACAGGGCCTCCTGTCTTTGTGGCTCTGGGCCCATGACCCTGGCTGATATTCAGGGATTGACTTAGTGGAAATGTTTGTCCCAAGGCCTGGCGGTTTTAATGGGAGCGCAGGCCAGAGACCCTCATCCCATGGGCAGTGTCTGGTAACGGGATTGGATGGTGAGAGCGTGTGGCTGGGGAACTGAGAGGACAACATTGGGGACTTTTCTTTGGACACTAGACTGTTAACTCTACGATGGCAGGGGATGGATCTTGCTTTCCACTATATCCCTGGCATGTAACGCAGTACCTGGTCTGCAGTAGAAAGTCAACAAATAATTATTATTACTGAATGAATGAAAGAAACTAGAAGTTAAAGTGGATGACCTAATCTTAATCAATGTTAGTACAGACTTTTAGACCTCATTCCTTTCTTTCCCAAAAGTGATTGATTTTAGATATCTGTTATCAGGGAAAAAAATATCGTTTGTTAAAATTAAAAAGAAGACTTTTCTTATTGTCTTTCTCCTCCTTTATGCTATTAAAATATTATCTCCTTATGATTACTTCTGCTTTGAGCTGTGTTTCTTTGAAACAAATGAGCTTTTATTCAAAATTTATACGGGTGATCTCCAAGCACTTTTGACTATTAGCTAGGGTTTCCTTTTCCTCCTAAGACATTTTCCCCAAGTTAGATATGAGAAACAAACCTTGGAATGCTGAGAAATCTAGAATTGCAGAATATGAGCCTCAGCCAAACCTCTATGTGTACTCCAACAAGCCAGAATGAAAGAAGTCAAATAAAACAATGAGTACATGCAATTTCAGCTGATAACAGTTACTTCTGGGCTCAATTTCTATGGAAAGGGGAATGTGTGAGAGAAGGAAAGAGACAAGGGAGGGAGACATAGCCCACCAAAGAGAGACTCAACACTTTTAAAAATTTCTTTTTGAAAACAGTCTCTTGGGGGTTGTCTGAAGTTTTTTGGGGAGCTCCCTATGTTGCCCAGGCTGATCTCGAACTCCTGGCCTCAAGTGAAACTCCCACCTCAGCCTCCCGAGTAGCTGGGATCAGAGCCACTGCACCCAGCTTCCATCTCCCTTTATTTGAGGGAAGATCCCTAGGATGGGCCCCTTAGTTACCAAAAAGCAAAGATACAACCATTGTCCTTGGAACAAAACTTCAATCTGAATGAAGATGATGTGGTCCATAATTTTTCATTCTCTTTAATAAAAAAGCAGCTGATTGGAGAAGAAAGAAAAGCAACTGGTTGATAATTTCCTCTTAAGGTCAGGCAACTTTAGTGTGGATCATGTCTATAAATAAGCCCACACGAGGTAGAAGTGAACCCAGAGACTGGGCCTGGGAAAAGGAAGAGGAAAGAAGAGGAAAGATTGCAAGCAACAATAAAACAGATCAAACTGGCTTAAAAGACAAAAGCATTCATTGGCAGGGAGTCCAGTGAGGTTTAAGTAAGGATGACCCAACAGGTTAATAACGTCACCAAAGAGCTGGTCTGAATCATCTTATGCCTGATTTCCCTCATGGTCACAAGGTGGCTGCCAGCTGCTTCCAGACAACATGCTTCTCCCTGTCCTGTCCAGAACGAGAGCCGCTCCTGGCAGCTTCCACAGAGGAGCTAGGGAGCTTCTTATCCAGAACTGCTTGCTAACATCCCTCTCATCTCATTGGCTGGAATTGGGCCACACCCATCCATGAACCAATGACTGCCACCAAGATGCTGATTGACTTAGATCCACTTTTGAACCTAGAGGCGCTGCTCTGCTTTCCCCTAGGCACTGGAACTGCCTAGGGAGGAACAGATACCTGAATGAGAATTGCGGTGCTCATACGTAGCAAAAGGGAAGAGGAATGGGAGCTAAAGGGCCAAAATCAGCAAGAAGCAACTGCTAGAAGGTGGGGCAAGTGAGCTGGGAATAGAGCAGCGCATAGGGGTGGGGAATGGTAGGATGCTGTGCCCTGTGCATGTGACCCCTGCCCCTCACCCTCCCAGACACCGATCTTCCGGGAAAGACCACAGAAATTATAAAATGCTTGATGTGGTTGAATTTCTTGCAGAAACTGGTGAAGAGGCTGAGTTTGGCATCCTGGCTCGGTGCAGGTGAAACCAAGACAGTATATGAGAAGCCAGGGGCTGGGGCCAAAAGGATTATGGAACTGTGAGTGTAGGGACGTAGGTCGCCCTGCCAGGAGGATTCTGGACTTACCTGGGATGTGAAAATTGGGAATTTAAGAGGCAGAATGGTGGCTATCTGACAAAAGGCTACAGCCGTGTAAGTTTAGTATATATTTAGCTGGATTGCATCCTTTAATAAAGGGGGAGTGATCTTCTAGAAAGGAAGACTTGACTGGATGTTTGTACTCTTGAGACGGGTTATTTACGATTGAATAACATACACTTTGAGAGAAGTGTTGTACACTACCCAGATTGCCTTATCTGGCTGTGCAGGCCACGCAGTTTGTGTTGTGGGGTGGGGTGAAGAGCTGAGCCCTACCTGAAGGGAATTGGTGGGAGGGTCGCTTCTGTCCGTCCACTTGAACCCTGCGGAGGCTACAGGCAAGCCTTGGGGACATGGCCATGTGAGCAGGCTCTGCACAGCTGGGGCACTCAGCCAGTGCTGGATGGTGGCCAGACAGCCTGTTTCCGGCAGTGACAGGACATGGCAGCACCCTCTGGGAACGGGCCCTCTGACCACCTCCCAGTGGCCAAAACCAGCAATGGCCTCTTTGGACTAAGTATGAGACCTAGAGAGTTTAGGGGACTCTCCAGGGAAGAACGCCAGGATTCCCCCAGTGAAAAAGGGTCCAGCCCAGGGTTATATTCACATAATATTCATACTTTAAAAAATATGGCTAGCAAAACCTGAAAATAAAAAGAAAATGTAACAAGAAATGTGTAAGTTGTATGGGGAGCTCCGCGGCTGAGTGCAGGGACTCTGGCTTGGCCACGTCTGTGCCCGTCATGGAGAAGCTCAACCCCTGCGAGCTTTCGCTTCTCATGCGTGACACAGGGGTGCCAAGGCTGTCGTGAGGATTAAATGGCTTAGGGTAGACATAATGTAAAGCTGTTGGAATAGCGCTGGCAAGGGAATTTAAACAGCGCAAGCGCACCGTGACAGACAAAGGAAACGGGGGCAAAAGCAAACATCTTAGAAGCTGCAAAGCAGATGGACAAGAGGTAACTGATTTGGTGGACTCGAGAAACCTGACCCTTTGTTCTGACATGCGGGATCCCAGAAAGGGCTAAACCTCTCAGAGCTTTAGCCTTCACCCACCCAGAGGCCACATGACTAACATCTTAACTAGCAAAACTATACTTTAGCTATCATGTCATCCAGACCTAAAGTCCAGTTTCCAGGTACTGAATCTCTTAACTGCATCACAAGACCTAGGTACTTTCCAGCCCAGGACTTACAAAGAACATGGGGCATTCTCACTGTCTCTGGGAGTCCCAAGCAACACCCTGGTCACACCATGGGGCTCAGAAAGGTTCTGAAACTAGAGGCCCCACAAATCTTCAAAAATGGAAGTTGAGGGTACTAAGAACAAGAGCAGATCTCCCCACTCCGTGCTGTTGGAGACAGCCTCTCAATGCCAACAGAATAAAGGCTTACTCTGACCTTGAGGACACAGGCACACTTCAAGGTAGAGGTGCTGTATTGAGAACAGAATTCAGAGAAGGTTCACCCCCTTAGCAGCGAGACCCACAGCCCCTGCCCCACTCAGCTGCCGACTGTTTGCAGGGGGCTTATACCCCCAGGCAGGACGTGGGAGAATTCCGCCAGGGAAGCTGACCACCAGTCCCTGAGAAAAGACCTACACACACCAATGGGTTCATATGGGGTGGCCCAGCAAGACGCCCTCCACTGAAGCCCACTGGTGACAATAGACAGAGAGCTCCCAATCACATTTTAAGGACTTCACCAAGTTTGAGGCTCTGGCATGAAAGACAGAGACAAAAATCAACAAATAGAAAGAAATGGAATTTGGAGAAAGACAAATTTCATGAAGAAAAGAAAAAACATTTTAAAAATTATGACTAATACCCTGAAAGACAAAATATAACATATTGCATTGATAACACGAGAATGGATTGCTATATAAAAAGGACATTAAAAGATAAAAAAGAGTTCTGGGAATTAAAAACATGAAAACTGAAATGGAAAATGTAATAGAAGGAGCAGAAGATAATGTCAAGGAAACTTCTGAGATAATAGAGAAAAAAATCTAAAAGAGGGAAAATAGGAGAAATTGGAGGATCAGTACAGGAGACATGTGGCAGGCCAGACCCCCGAAGGGGTCCACAGAAGTGAGACGCATGTCCCTCCTGGACTTCTCCCTCCTACGTGTTTATTTTAGCTAGTTTTGGGTCGTATTTCGATGTCTGCTTGGGAGAGCAAGGGCTTGGAATGTCCTAATCTGTCATTTTGCTGACAGGAATAATCTAAAGTAAATTTTGATGGCAGCAAATTTTGTTCTCATGCTTTAAGATGTATTTTAGAAGAACAGAATATATTTCTTTAAACAAATTTATACATCCTGTTAAGAAACTAGGCTGTTTTGGAAAAGTGTGTTCATTGGGATCCTGTTGCTCTCTTATTTGAAAATGCTTGAGTAGGGGAAGCTCTCTGCAGACATACCGAGGGGCTTAGGAGCCAGCACAGGGGTGAGTCCTGCAGGTCAGGGGGCCACTAAGTCTCCTTATTCTCAGAGCTTTACCCTCAGCCACCCAGAGGCCACATCACTAACATCTTAACTAGTAAAACAACTCTACTCTAGTTATCACATCATCCAGACCTGAAGTCCAATTTCCAGATACTGAATCTCTAACCACATCACAAGACCTAGGGACTTTCCAGCCCACAACTCACCAACATCATGGGGCATCCTCATTGTCTCTGGTCATCCCAAGCAACACCATGGCCACAGAGTCAGCCTTTGTTCAGGGATGGGGGTATCTCTCCCACTAATAACTTTAGATTTCCCAGACTGGTGTGGTAACTTCTCAAACAGATAATGATGTCTATTAGTCAATATCTGAATACAATCAATTCATACGAAAGGCATAAAACATATTATATAAGCTCCCATTTTCTCAAAAAAAAAAATGAGAAAAATCAGGACCCCATATCCCAGGACTCACTTAGAATCTGCTTAAATTTAGCCATTTCCTTACGTATGTGTCTTACTAAATCCTATATATTTGGGAAGTTGTCCAGGATATAAATGCCACATGCATCCCCAACAACGTCACATACTCCTTCCCTGTTTAGCTGGGATATGATCCAAGGCCATGAGGTTTTGGAGTACTCCATTTCTCAAAGCCTTCATTCATACAGTAATTTATTTCCAATCTCTCATACGGCCTCTTTGCCCCTCCATACGTTAGCAATTGTACCCCCAAACCCTTCTGGAGCTTATCCTGAGTTCTTGACTCCCAGTCTTAGTCCTGCCCCCTACCATCTCTCAGGGGGACGTCACAGATCCATGATGATGACAATATCCAGTAGGTAGAACGGGGAGCAGGCCACCATTCTTTACCCATTACCAGAGTCTACTTTGTGGGATCTGCATTGAGAGGCCATGGAATGGAACCACCAGGAACCATCATGATGTTCCAATAACTGTGCTCTTCTACCTCCATAAGGGCTCATGCAATGTGTATACCCTGAATGAGGGAGTAGCCTTACAGGGGCGCATGTCTTGGTGGGGGTTTGGGGGTTCGGGAAGCCAACCATGAGTTCTGAGTGCTCAGTTTCTATTATGATCCCCAACCCCAAATGTTAGAAAGGCAGCAGGCCTAACGTGCTTCCACCCACACCCATGAGCTCTGGATTTTTGCTTGTCTCCTTATGGTGGCAAGTTCCTTTCTGGCCATTTTCTCTTCACTGGTGATATTTATCAAGTTTACCCAGAAGCCTAATGAGTAGCTCTTGCTTGGTTTAACACCAGACACCATGATAGCCCATCCCTCAGAGATTCTGGAGTGAGGGGTCTTCTTCCAACTCTAAGGAAGGGTACTTTCCATAGCATTTTTTTGGTATAGATCAACTCTCCACCAGTGGCCCCGACTGTTCTGGAAGTGTCAGAACCCTGCCTACTAGAGTTGTGATTAGATTATCCTTCAAGTTGCAGCTGGCTCTCCACATAGGACAAGCTGATGGCTTAAATCTTATTTCAATTGGTATCACAGCCCAACGTGTCCCCGAATAACCTTACCGTCATGAAGAGGCTCACAGAGGCCTCCTTAAGTTTCTCCCCACAAGTAACAGGGCAGGGCTGACCACCACCTGGCTAGAGCCTGCAACTCTCCAGCGTCCCAGAGGTGACCACTCACTCCCCTCTTTCTCCCCAGGCAGCAAACACCACGGGAGGGAAAGGAAACAGGATGCCAGGTCTGGATGGGGCTTTCGTCAAGGACAAGTACAGCAATGTCAGCCAGCACTGACAGGTGCATTATCAGGCCCCAGCCTTCAATCCTCCCCCAGTGTCCAGGAGCCACTAAAGATGGACAAATAAATCATCGCCATCATGGGGCAGTCAGTAGGAGTGATTCCTTCCAGAATAATGGTGAGGGAAGATTCCAGAATTACAGATATGCAATGGACCTTGAGAGTTGCCCATGCTTGAGGTGTATCCCCAAAGGAAAAAAATGCTTGAACATAATGAAAGAGTTATAGTGAGATTTGGGGGATTAATTTGTGATAGATACTTAGAAAAGCAAGCAAACAAAAGAGAGAGACAGAGAGAGAGATGCAATTACTCATTAAAAATAAGTATATATAACCGTAGTGCAATACATGGCTCAATTCTAAAAAATATACACATTTTGAAAACAACATAATCACTAAGTACTGATTTCACTAAAAATTATGATGTAACTTTATTGGGAAGATGGAAGGCGGGAAGGTGGGATGAGGTATTCAAGAATTAAACTCTCTTCTTCCAAAGTAGGAAGTTAATAGATGTCTAAAACAAGAAATAATCAGGAAATAGCAGGAGGCTATTTAAAATATGGAGGCTAATTAAAAATTTAGAGACAAATATGAGAACCAGCTAAAAAAGTGATTGCCATTAGAAGAAGGTAGAGATGGAGAAATAGGGAACAATGATTTTTGATGAAAATCTTATAGAATTATTTGTCTTTTTAATCTCTTTCTTTATAATGATAAATAGACATATATATCATGGATTTTTTAAGGCATTAAATGAAAATCTTTAAGCATGCTCATTAAAAACTTTGGAAGATACAGAAAAGTAGAAAAAAAGAAAACCATTGATCCTCTACCTCTGAGATTAGAGGAGCTCACAAAGACTATAAATATGACTTTTTTAACTTAAGAAAAGCTGTAATTTTTAAAAACATGTAATACTATTTAATCATAAATTAAAATAAAAATTATAAACATAATTTTAAAAAATTTAAACCTAACTTGACTGCTTTTTTACTCATAATAAAAAATTTCTGTGTTATTACATATTCTTTATGAAAATTCTTAACTATGGCTCCTTAGTTGGCTACTGGAATTTCTTTTCTTGGAGTGTTCCTTTTTTTATATATATCTATACACACATATATGTCTGAAAAATATATATGGGTCTTTTTAGGGACAGGGTCTCACAATATTGTCCAGGATGATCTTGAACTCCTGGGCTCAAGTGATCCTCCCACCTCAGCCTCCAGAGTAGCTGGGACTACAGGCCCACACCACTGTGCCCAGCTGTTTCTATAATACAAAGAGATCCAGTGAACAGTGCAGTGCCTAGAACAGTGGCTGCCACCTAGTAAGCACTCCATAAATGTTTGTGAAATGATAAATGAATGAAATGAGAAATAGTAATTCACTAAATACTTGTGAACATCTAACGTCCTAGATTCAAAGTTAAAGTTCATTGAAAGCAGAGACTGTGTCATGTTATTTATTACTGGGTCCTGGTCTGGGATAAATACTGTGACCCACTGTATACCTGGCACATACCTATTATAGGCAGAAATTCCATAATAAACATGACACTTTTTGAGCTATCTAGCATATTAAATCTCACCGATTCCTGAGTAGACCATCCTTCTAACTTGTCATGGCTGAAACAGCAGGGAATCTTCATTCATTTATTCAACAAGTATGTAACGAATGTGCCTTTTGCCTGCCAGGCACTGTTCTATGGTTAGTTTACCAAACAGACCAAAATCTCTACCTTCATTAAGTTCACTTTCTGCTGCAGGGAGAGACTATAAGAAAGATAAGTAAGTAAAATACTTATATGTTACATGGTGATGAGTGCTAAGCAGAAAAATTAAGTGGAGGGGGGTGGATAGGGAGTGTTAGAAACGCGATGAGGAGGAGGGGTTGCAGTTAAAATTAGAACTGCCAGGAAAGTCTCCTGGGGGCGAAGGTACTTAAGACCCAAAGGCAACAAGGGAGGGAGCCTTCCGTGGCCCTCAGAGTGGGAGTAATGCTGATGCAGAGTGAATTAGAATGAATGTGAAGATTTGAGAGACTGAATTCTTTGCTCTTCTCTATGACTTTCATGATATCACCAGAGAAACATCACTCCCCTCTAACCTGCTCAGTTCCCAAACACCGGCTCCCTCCCATCATCCATTCATCAGGTTGCATCTACAAAGTAAAACGAATGGTCACTGGTGTTGACCGGCATCCATAATTTATGAATAGCTAAAAACGTAGAGGTGTCATTTACACCTTTCTCATAGGTTAAGATTCCTTCCCTTTTTACTCTGAAATGTTCTCGAGTTGTAAATCAGCCAACTAACACTCTTCCAGAGCTATTGCACGCCAGATACTGTGCTGGCACCCGGGAAACAAATACAGCTTCTTTCCTCACTGTCCCCACAGTCACAGATTGTCAGCAACAACACTGCTCCACGGCTGGGCTCTGAGCCCAGACTGCCCGACCCAAACCCTGACTCTGACACCTATTAGGTGAGTCACTTTTGGCAGATGACTTAGCGTCCATGTGCCTTCAGTCCCCACATCTGTAAAGCAGGAGGTAGGAATAAATCAGCTGTATGGATTACATGAACGGATACATTCAAAGTGCTTGGAACAAGACCTAGCACGTCATAGTTCTAAAAATGATATAAATAGAATCCAATATTTGTAAAAACACTTCTAACATCTCATTTTCACAGAGATCCCGGATGGGAGAAAGCCAGGACCCACAAGTCTGACCTGTGTAAATGGATGAATTCCTGCTCCACACCTCTCTATTTGCGCCTCTGATTTACATAGAGACTTAGGAGTTTCCTGGCAGGGATAGGAAGTCTTCTCTTGTTTCAATTTCATCGACTTAGGCTTTTTATTATTCCCTTCTTTCTGCTTACTTTGGGTCCAATTGCTCTTCTTTTTCTAGTTTCTTACCGTAGAAGCTTAGATTATTGATTGGAGACATTTCTTCTTTTCTAATGTAAGCATTTAATGCCATAAATTTTCCTCTAAAGCATTGCTTTAGTTGCAATTCACAAATTAGATATACTATGTTTTTATTTTGTTCAGAGCATTTTTTTCATTTGCTTTGAGGCTTCCTTTTTGGCCCGTGGTCTATATGAAAGTATGTTGTTTAATTTCCAAATATTTGGGGATTTTCCAGATATTTTACTTTACCAATTTCTAGTTTAATTCTATTATGCTCCAAGAACATATTTTGTGAGATTTCCATTTTTTAAAACGTCTTAAGGTTGTCCTTATGGTCCAGAATATAGTCTATCTTGGTGAGTATTTTATGAACAATTGAAAAAAATGTGCATTCTGCTGTTGTTGAGTATTCTATAAGGTCGATTAGGTCAAGTCAGTTGATAATATATTCAGATCTTCTAAGTCTTTGGTGATTTTCTGTCACTTTTTTTTTCTGAGTCATTGAGACAGGAATGTTGAAGTTTCCATCTGTAAATGTACATCACATTCTCCTTTCAGTTCTAGCAGTTTTTGTTCCATGTATTTCTAATCACTAATGTTAGGTACGTACACAGTTAGGATTGCCATGCCTTCTGGGAAAATTGATCCTTTTATTATTATGTAACATCACTATTCCTGATAATGTTTCTTCTTCTGAAGTGTATTTTGTCAGATATTAATACTCTAGCTTTCTTTTGGTTAGAGTTTACACGATGCTTATTTTTCATCCTTTTACTCATAATGTACCTATGTTTTTATATTTAAAATGGGAAAATCTCGGCCAGGCATGGTGGCTCATGCCTGTAATCCCAGCACTTTGGGAGGCCAAGGTGGGAGGATTACTTGAGGCCAGGAGTTCAAGACCAGCCTGGGCAACACAGTGAGACATATCTACAAAAAAAAAATTTTTTTTTTTAATTACCTGGGTGTGATGATGCCTGCCTATTGTTCCAGCCACTCAGGAAGCTGAGGCAGGAGGATTGCTTGAGCCCAGGAGTTTGAGGCTGCAATGAGGTAGGATGACACCACTGCACTTCAGCTGGGGTGACAGAGTGAGACTCTGTTTCCCAAAATAAAAATAAAAAAATAAAGTGAGACAATATCAAATGGACTAATAGGTATGCATTTGGAATGCCAGAGGGAGAAGAGAGAATGAGCAGAAGAAATACTGGAAGAAAAAAAAAAGAAAAGAAATATTGGAGGAACTAATGGGCAAGAATTTTCTGAAATTCATGACAGATACAAAACCCTAATAGATCTAAGAAACATCAAGCAAAAAACAAAAGCAAATAAATGAACAAACAAAAACATCACACAAGGTATATCATTTTCACACTGCTGAAAATAGAATACAGAGGAAATCCTGAAGGCAGCCAGAGAAAAGGGTATATTACATTTCCTGGGGGAGGAAGAAGACTCCCAAAGAGTGGTCAGAAATATCATTAAAAACAAATTAAAAAACAAATCTAGTACTGGCCTACCAAACTTAGAGCAAACTATTTTCAACAATCTTGAAACTTTCAGCAAAGTGCCCTTTGACCACCAGATATTCCAAAGTACAGACAAGTGGCTTGTTCAAAACAACCCAGGAAAACAACTCCCCTGCACAAGTATACTTCTGTCACTTGTCAGCGTCTTCATCAACCTGCCTGCTTCGCCTGCTGACCCTGCTGGCGAAGTCAGCGTTAGCACCCACAGGCTCTTGCAGAGGGGCTGGCAGAAGAGCAGGGCACCCAGAGGCACATTCAACTCCGGGGAAGGAGACCAAGCACGTTTCCAGGTGGGGATAATCCACCCAAACCCACAGAAACCAGTCAGGGGGTGTAGGTAGGGGCTTTACTGCCTACTCATGTCCACAAGAACTAGGGAGACCACTAGCAGAGAGTTGGGGAGGCTCAGCACCAGGGCTGCTATGGATGTCCTGTCGGCCAGCTGCAGCTCCTGCACCTGCTCTCTCCACGCCTGGGAGGGAGAGACAGAGAGAAGGGGGGGGGGGACAAAACAACAGGGAAAATTTTTAAAGACAAAGAAAAAATAATGATGGCAAAGTGAGCAGGGGAAATTGTCAAGGACACACAGAATGAAATGAGTATGTGTTTGCTAAAGAAAAGCTAGATGCAAGGTGGTAGGCAGAGGAGAATTAAAAAATAAAATGTAAACCAAGCCACGAAGCAATTCAATGATGAAAAATAGACAGGAATGTGTGCAAGGAGGAGGAAAGGAGACAAAGAGACTGACAGCAGGAAACCCTGACGGGATATATGTCTGTGGGATGTATGTCGTGGGAGGAGAACGCCAAGGAGGGAAGGCAGGAGAAGGGGTTGGTGCCCCTGTATGGAAGCGATTAAATAAAATAGTCTTCAATCTCTTTCTACCTTCAAAATAAATATTGAGAAAAAGATTACTAATGTGCTCACGGCGTGTCAAAAGCTGGCGATTAAAATGGTTTGCAGGTGCTGATTAGCAGCCACGAGCCCCAAACTTGCTCAAAGGTGTGCTGTGCAGAAGGGCGTTAAGCCCCCAACTGCTCCTGCGGCTCCCAGCCGGGTCAAGCCTTCCTCGCTTTACCAAATGACTTTGTTTTTAAGAACAGGATCCAATCACTTTCCTGAACAACTACCTCTGGAGCCCCAAACTGCCCTGGCAGTCACAGTGGGGGGAGGGGGCGTCCCTCACTGCAGTCATGTCCCCCTCCCATTTGTCCCCATGCCAAGTCTTGTACCTCAACACTCGCTATGTTTTAGGGAGACTGAAAAATCATATCCCTGACATAGCATCACTTTGGCAAAAGGGACCATCCGAAATTAGGCTTAGAGGTCAAAAAATCTGTCCTAATGCAGCAGGACACAGTGGCCCTAGCACCGAGTTAGCGTCGCCTGGAGCCTGGAGCAACAGCGGAGACCAGAGGCTACTGGAAAGGTGATGATTCTCTGGAAACTACAGAATGATTGACTGGATCCTTTTTTCTTCATGAACCAATGGAGGAACAGGGATTTTTCTCACTTGCTTGCATGATTTCCTGCTACTAATTGGAATATTAAATATATTAAAATCTTATGAGGGTGATACGGTTCCCCAAGTCTGAACTGGAAACTCTTCAGTGATTTGCACCGTTAGAAAGCAAGAGGCGAGTGTGTCCTTTCAAATCCTCAGATTTCAGTTGCGTGTGACAGAACACCGAGTTGCATCAGAGTTTTGTCGTCTGAGTAAGAGGATACTGTGTGGGGAAGAGGGCTTTTATGAGCGCCAGATTACTATGAACATTTATTACACATTTTTATCTCAAATCTTCCAAATGCCTGGCCCTTCTTTTCTTTCCTGGACCAACGCCTGGCTCCCCATTGAATTCGGGTGCCAGATGTATTGGGCAAATCCATGGAGAATGTTCTGCTTAAGGTCCTGAACCACCCGCAGTGAGAGGAGACGAGCAGGCCTCTACTCTGAGGAGAGGAGGACCCCTCCCGGAGTGAGCAGCCCCCACCTGGAAAGACCCGCTGTGGAGGGCAAAGCCCCACTTCTGCTAGTGGCCAAGGGCCCACTGCAGACCCGGCTAGCCCAGACACCAGCACGTCCTAGGTCTAGGGGCTTCCTGAGCGAAGCTCCAGCTTGGCAGCCTATTGAGGGGCTGATGAAACTCCCTGGAAGAGTCATCTTTTGAACACTGAACTGCTGCTCCATTCACCAGGATTTCCTCGGTGTTACAGGTTCAACTTCATCCATCCCCAAAAAGATATGTTGGAAGTTTAACACCCAGTACTTCAGAATGCGACCTGATTTGGAGATAGGGTCTTTCCAGAGATAATCAAGTTAAAGCGAAGTCATTATGGTGGGCCGAAATCCAGTATGACTGGTGTGCTTATGAAAAGGACAAATTTGGCCACAGAGACAGACATGCATAGAGGGAAGATGAGAAGAGAGACAAGGAAGGACTATCCATGAGCCAAGAGGAAGGTCCAGAACAGATTCTTCCCTCGCCGGCCCCCAGTAGGAACCAAGCTTGATCTCACACTTCCAGCCTATAGAGAACTATGAGACAATAAATACCTGCTGTGTAAGTCCCCCAGTCTGTGGTACTCCGTTACGGCAGCCCTAGACTAACACACGTGGCCTCCTCTCCTCCAAGACCCAGGAAGGCACATTTCTGTGTCTGAGCCGGTCCTGTCTTTGATGGGCTGCCACTGTGGAGTGAGGGGAATGAGCTCAGCGGAGCAGTGTTAGCAGGAATGTCATGAGTGATTTGGTTCCTTACGCAGGATCAAGGCCCTTGGTCCAAATCTAAATGTAATGGAAACTTCCGCATTTCTGCCCAATAGGACAGCTCCTACTCAGCTTGGGCCCCAGTCAAAAAGTGAATCTCCCTGCCCATAAAAATAAATGAAGATAAAAATATTAGGTTCCTCAGAAGAAAAGTTCTATAGACATAAAAGAACAGCAGCGTTAGCTGAATGCCATAATTTAAATGACTAGTTGCTTCTCTTACAAATCTGTTAAGAAAGCTGATGACTTAAAAAAAAAAAAAAAAGACAAGGTTGTACTTGAATTTTTGAATTTGCCTGAAACAAAACACAGAGAAGTAGGATTTTTAAAGAACTAGCTGAATTTTTAATAAATGAGATTAAATAGATGGCTATTCAAAAGGCCAAACAGAAACAAGTACTTTTCATTGGGAGCGCGTCCCGCATTCTGTTTCTCTTACAACCTGTCTCCTCCTGCGCCCACCTAAACCTATTCCTGGCTAAGTTGGCCAGAAAAAATAAAGACACTCAGTCAAATTTGAATTTCAGAAAAACAAGGAATAATTTTTCAAAGTATAAATATACCCCAAATATTTCCTGGGACATGCTTATACTAAAAAATAATTTGTTGTTTATCTGAAATTTGGATTTTACGGAGCATCCTTTTTTGTGCGTGCTCAATCTGGCAACCCTCTTCCTGGCCCCAAAGCCACTCGCAGGCTGAGTTCAGATGGGATGTGTGACGGCGGGTTCCGGTAAGGGTTCCACTGGCCACGGCCCTGAAACTTAACTCAGTCGGCCCTTTGAGGCAGTGCATGTGGCTGCCCCATGCCCCAGGTTGGGGGTAGAGGGGGCGGTATGGCCTGGAGACAGTGAGGGAGCGCCCGTAAGAGGCGAGGCGCCAGCTCCCTCTGGGAGAGCAATTCAGTCCTAGGGATGAGCTAAGGGGATGATCGGGCCTCTGGGCCTGGCTCGGAGGATGCCCGAGGCCACTCCGAAGTCCGGAGTGGCTGGGGCCCGGGACGTGGCTGCGAGGGGCGGGGGCGCTGGGGGGACCGCAGGAGCGCTCCAGCCCCCAGGCCCCGCCGCGGGGCTCCTGGCAGGGGAGCAGATGTCCACGTCCCCGGCCAGCCTGGGCCCGGCCCTCCTCAACCTCATCGCGCCCCCTGGTGGCCACAGATGGAGACGCCGCTCACTCTTTCCTCCCGCCGCCTCCTGACTGGGGAAGGGGTGGGGCCGACGGGTCTCTGAGGGAGCCAGCGCTTCCTGGGGCAAAGAAGAAAGTGACTGTTGCCACCGAAGACACCGCTGTCAGTGCCTTCACGGACAAAATAATTACAGCTGTGAGTCCCCCAAAGCATCTACCTGGTCACCCAGGGTTTGGCTCAGCTCCGCCCAGGCCCAGCCT
This sequence comes from Avahi laniger, assembly GCA_963575035.1. Taxonomy (NCBI): domain Eukaryota; kingdom Metazoa; phylum Chordata; class Mammalia; order Primates; family Indriidae; genus Avahi; species Avahi laniger. Next base: position 1,506 of record CAUYSK010001686.1, on the reverse strand, counting down.
ACTCCAGAACGTGGCTGCAGCTATGGCCCTCTCCTGCCTTACCAGTTTTTCCTCTCCGGTAAATGACTTCCTTCTGCATAAAACCTACTGTTGTTTCTCGCATCTTAAAAAAAAAAAAAAAAAAATCTTGATTCCACTTCCCTTCTAGCCACTACTCTGGTTTTTTTGGTTTTTTGGTTTGGTCCTTTTTGCAACAAAATTCCAAAAAGTCTGCGTTGTTTGCCTCCAAGTTCTCTCCATCCTTTGTTAGTCTTTTCATTGTGACATATAGGACAATAGAGAAAAAGGGTAAAAACAGAAACATACAGCATTACGATTTCTCTGAAACAAATACCTTTGCAACCACCAACCAGATCAGGAAATAGCATCTTGGCAAGAGCTCAGAAGCCTTCCGTGCCCTGTCAATCCCAACCCTATCTGTCCCCAAGACAACCACCATCCTTACTTTTATGGCAATCTTCCTCGAGTTGTTTTGTTTTACCATGCAGACATGCATCCCCAAACACTGTACTTAAGTCTTACCTGCTTTTTGAACTTTAGATAATGAAGTAACGCAAGATGTCTTCTGTGGCTGGCTTCTTTCATTCCATATTGTGTTGGTAAAACTCGCCTATGTTGACATGTGTCACTGCATTTCATTTGTTTCTATTACTTTATAGAATCCTATTGCATTATTTATCCATTGCTGCATAATAAGTTACCCCAAAAATTAGCAGCTGAAGATGAACATTAATTATTTCGCATACATTCTGAGAGTCAGGAATCCGAGAGTGGCTTAGCCCGGTGTTCTGGCTCAGGCTCTCTCCTGCAGTTGAGCCAAGCTGCCTCTTGAGGCCACAGCCTCTGAAAACTTAACTAGGGCTGCAGGTTCCTCTTCCACACTCACTCCCGTAGCTGTCAGCAGGACACTTTGCTTCCTCGATTCCTGGGCCTCTCCATAGGGCTGCTCATGATGTGGATTCCTCAGAGCAAATAAGCCAAGAGCCAGAGCATGAGCCAGAGAGCTCACGAGATGGAAGCTGCAATGTCGCATTACCTAATCTCACAGGTGGCACACCATCTCTGCTGCAGGTGAGCTACTGATCACACAGACTAACCCGGGTCACATGAGAGGGGACCATACAGGACGTGAGCACCAGGAGGCAGGGATCACGGGGGACCATCTTGGAGGCTGCCGACCACAACATTTGCATAAACGTAGAAAAATATATCCATTCTATTACCGGTAATCATTTGGGTTGTTTCTAGTTTGGGGCTGTTATGAATAGAGCTGCCGTGAACATTTTTCAACATGTCCGTTGGTGCTTATGTGCACACATTTCTGTCGGGTAAATACCTACAGGTATAATTGCTGGGTCTCCGCCTATGCATGGCTTCAACTTTAGTAACTAATGGCAAACTATTTTACAAAGTGTCTACTAATTTACACTCCCACCAGGAGATTCCTGGTTGTTACGTGTTCTCACCACCACTTGATATGGTCAATCTCTTTTAACTTCAGCCATT
>CAUYSK010001684.1:0-14183 GCA_963575035.1 Avahi laniger | reverse complement strand
CACGTCCACACGTGAGCTCTGGAGCAGAATTCTCCCTGCGGTTCCCTCCATCTCAACTCAATTAACAGCAATTCCTTCCAGTGCTAGGTGTTAGGGGTTGAACTGTGTCCCCTAACTGTGTTAGGACGTTAAGTCCTAACCTCCAGTACCTCAGAATGTGACCTTATTTGAATCTCTTCATGGTATATGTAATGTTAAGTTAAGATGAAGTCATACTAGAGTTGGGGGGGGCCCTACCCTAATATGACTGGTGTCCTTATAAAAAGAATGTCATGTGAAGAGACAGATGTACACAGGGAGAATGCCATGGGAAGATTGGAGTTATGCTGTCACAAGCCAAGGAACTAACAGAAACTAGGAGAAGTTCTTTAAAAGATCCTTCCCTAGCACATTTAGCAGGAGCATGGCCTTGCTAACACCTTGATTTTGGACTTCTGATATCCAGAACTCAGACAACAAATTTCTGTTGTTTCAAGCCATCCAGTTCATCGTACTTTGTTATAGCAGTCCTAGCAAACTAATTCTGTCACCTACTCAAGAAAATAGTAGTGGAAAGTTTTAAAGAGCAATGGAAGGTTGGTGAAGTACATTCATTGTCTATTGTTCTTGGTAACAAATTACCCAAACTATAGGGCACTTCTGGAGAGGGCCAGCTTAGGTAGGAGCCATAAGTTGGTGGATATGGACAGTAGGGGACATCATAAGGATCTTAGGTTCATGGAGGACTCCAAACGTCTATAAAAGCCAGGCCTGTTTGCTGCCATTTTCCTAGTGTTTCCAAGGATATTTTTTCTGGATCTATCTGATGGTTTCCTGATTGTCACATGATGCACAATTTCTCCCTTTTTGGTGCTATTTTTTGTTGTTAATCCAAGAGAAGTCCTCTTTGGAACAGATAGGCACTTGAGGGGAACCATCAGAGGAAGGGTGGCTCTTCTATTTCTAAGCTTCTCAGTCTGGCATCATAAAGCACTGCCTAGTGCCCATCTCACATGTTGTTTAACTGGAGGCTGAGTTTTACCTTTAAGGACAGCAGACTCTCCTGGGTATTAGGTAGGAGCTTTGAAGATATGGCATCTGGAATGAGTTGGGATATTCAATCCCCCTTTCCCAGAAGAGCTAAAGGCACAGACACTTCCGTGTTAGCCTTAATATTATTTCCTCACTACAGACCACAGGCTCAGGAATCCAAGATGATCTTCTTCCAGACAGCAGCTGTTGTTTAAGAATTGGGACTGAGGCCACATAGGCCTGACCAGAAAGCTTCCCTGTAACCCTGCTGACCTGTCTGGCAGTTGAAAGCGCAGGATTCTTTCTCCAGGGTTTGAAATTGGCTCCCTCTTTTCATTAAAAATGAAATTCATGAAATTTAAAAGTTCATGGGGTTAGAACGTGCATTTGCTGAATTGTCCTTTAATGGTCTCTTACTTCCCATCTGTGCTTTCCTGTGTTCCAGCCTCCTGTCAGTGTGCCCATAACACAAAGAAAATAGCCCCTTCTAAGGAAAATATCTTGAGGTTCATAAATGACAAATAGCTGAGAAGGGAGAGAGCCTGTGCCTTAGTGGGCTACATAAACTTAAAATGTGTCACACATTATTTTTTAAATTATCTTTTGTTTTGTAATTTCCACAGTGAATCTTTTCAAAAGTTAGGTAACCATAATTACAAATCAAAATAAAGGGCCTCCTTTGTGACAAGATTTTCAGCCATAAATATCTTGACCAAATATCTCATCATCATATCCATTGCCCCTGGTATTTACAAATATTTTCCAATATCTAAAAGTGTATCCCTTCTAGAAGACTTATGAAATAAAAAAGTAAAATGGTAGAATTATGGAAAATTTAGTACTGTCACTATATCTTGTCAAGCTTTTTGGAAGGTGGTATAAGTTCAATGCATGTTGTAACTCATTCATTCATTTATTCATTCAGCTGATATTTTTTAAGAACCTACTAGGGTGATGTCAGCAAGATGGTGGAATAGGAGGTCCCAGGTTTCGCTCCCCCAACAGAAAGTCCAACTACCAACTATCCACAGAACACCTTTGTGAAGACCCAAAACTTGGGAATGAGATTGATACACCTGTGTGGACCATAGAACTGAATAAAAACTGCATTAGAAGGATAAGAGGAATGGTCTCACTTTGACTGCATCACTCCTCCTCCCTCCAAGTCAGCCATAGTGCCACATAGAGAGGATTCCCCTGGGCCCACAGTTTCCACAGTGAAAAAAGAGAACCAGAGGCAGGCATCCAGTTTCCCTAGCATTCCAAGACACTTTCCAGGAAGCCTTGTCTCTCCTCAAAGAGAATATTGGGAGTAATGGTAGGGCTAGACCTACCATTTCTATTTAGTGTCAAGTAGAAACAAAGAAAGGAGTCAGAGCTCACAGTGACCAGCACATGAATCATGATTGTAGCTCTGCATTTCAGCCAGTGGTGGCACACAATCAGAAATACCAGCCCACAAAGCCAAGCTAGTCACTCCTAGAAACATGGTAAGAAGTTCAACCTGGCTCGAGTCACTAGATGGCCACCCTTCATGCCCAGCCTCAGAGACTACCTCAAGGCCTCACCCAGGCAGAGAGACACTCACTTCTGCAGATTTTGGCAGAGAACAGGGACTAGACTTTCCAGACCCAGGAGTCTAAACAGCAGCTCTTCTCAGCCTCAGAGCATACTCCAAGGTCATGCTTAGGCAGGGAAATGCCCACCACTAAACACTAAGCATTTCAGCAGAGAACAGAGGCCAGACATGCCCAATTTAGAATCCAAAGAGCAGCTTTGCCCAGCCTCAGAGCTCACCCCAAGACACATCCCAGGCAGGAAAATACCTGCTACTGCACATTTCTACAGATCATAGCCTCTGTACCTGTCTATTCCAAGCAGTGACTCCACTTAACCTTGAACCTCAGCCTACAGCCTTGTTCAAATTCAGAACCCAAATAGAAGTACCGCTGGCAAGGAAATACACCTGAGACTCTGCCCAATCAGAGGAGATTGTAGTGCCCAGTCAGCAGCTCCACCTGATTGCAGAGCCCAACCAGTGGTCTTGCCCAGCCAGCATCCCTACCTGACTTCAGAGCAAAGACAGCAGAGAACACAGCAGCAAACTTTGCTGGCCAGGGGTCATTACCCATTGGCCTATGTAGAATCACAAGCTATACTAATTAGTGAAGGTCTATCCCTGCCAAAGAATACCTGCCAAGGCCAGAAAAAGTGGCTCTCTCCTCAAATGTGCAGACAGCAATGTAAGGATAAAAGGATTATGATGAATCAGGGAGGCATGACACCACCAAAAGAAACCAATAAAACTTGAACAATAGACCCTAAAGAAATGAAGATCTATCATGACTGACAAAGAATTCAGAATAATCATCTTAAGGAAGTTTAGTGAACTGTAGAAACATAGGATAGAAAATTAAATGAAACTTAGAAAACAATAGATAAATAAAATGAGAAGCTTGACAAAGATAAAAAAGAAATCCTAGACATGAAGAATATAACAACTGAACTTAAAAATTCCATAGAAAGCTTCTACAGAAGACTCAACAAGCAAAAGAAAAAATCAGTGAGCTAGAAGACAGAACATTTGAACTTATCCAATCAAAGGTGAAAAAAGAAAAACATAATGAAAAGGAATTAAGAAAGCCTATAGTAATTATGGGACACCATTAAGAGAACAAATCTTTGCATAATAAAAGTCTCAGAAGAAGAGATTGATAAAAGGCAAGTGAGTATATTTAAAGAAATAATGGCTGAAAACTTTCCAAATATGGGGAAAGATGCCAACACCAAGTACAGAAAATGTGGATGTCTTCAATCAAATTCAATCAAAAGAAGAGTTTACCAAGACACACAATAATCAAACTTCAAAAATCAAAGACAAAGAAAAAACTCCGACAGCAGCAAGAGATAAGAAACTTATCACATACAAGGGAGTCCCAGTACAGATATCAGTGGATTTATCAGCAGAAACCCTGAAGGCCAGTAGAGAATGGAATGATATATTCATAGTGCTGAAGAAAAAAAAATAAGCTGCCAACCAAGAATATCATCCTCAGCAAAACTATCTTTCAGAAATGAGGGAGAAATAAAAACTTTTTCAGACATAAACTAAGAGAGTTCATCACCACTAGGCCTGCTTTATAGGGATTGCTAAAGAAAGTTTTTCAAGCTGAAACAAAAGGTCACTAATTAATAACATAAAACATATGAAGGCACAAAACTCAATCATATAAGTAATACAGCATCATATTCAGAATACTCCAGGACTGTAATGGTGGTGTGTAAAGCAATCTGATCCCTAGTATGAGAGTAAAATAGCAAAAATATTAGCTGGAGAGCTTCTTTACTCTCATGAGCCCAAAAGATGCTGCTACCAGTGAACTGGGAGCTTCTTGAGAACAAAGCACCAGGCTGCCTGCCCCCTTGGGGTTGTTCTCCCTCACCACAGACCTGAGCTGAGGCACCAGGCACCAAACTGCTTCTCCACCTTTTGTGTGTGCCTTTGCCCTCCCTAGGGAGCCTCATCCCTTCAGTTTTCTTGTCACTAGTCTGCATGCAAATACTTCCCAATTCCTGCCCAGACTATTGTGGCCACAGGGGGCTGGTAGGTCCCAGGGGAACTGTGTGATCTCAGAGTTTGGACATTCAGGGCTGACTGCCTTCTGAAGAGAGGAACAAAGTGGACCAGAGTGCCAGCACTCCTCCATTCAGACTCTTTTCCTCCCCTTCCACTCCCCCACCCATGTGGCAGTTCCCATGTGAGGTAGCATGGGTGCCCCAAAGGATGATTGAGCTAGGCCTCTCAGGAGCAGCTACTTCCCCTCTGTTGGTATGCCCACCACACTGAGGCTTCCACAGAGAGTCAGGAATCACACCTTTCCTCTTAAAGACCTATAGCAGACCAAGGGGTATTGGACTGTGAGCTCCCTGCCTGCGAGCACTCCCTGGGGCTGCTTACCTGGCTGCTCCATCAGAACAGAGCATACCCTGAAGCAGAGGGACATTAAGCCTGCTTGAGCATTCTATGGGCAACTTAGGACCAGCACACTTCTCCTTGGCATGGTCAAACATTGAACTTGGGGGATCAGAGGACAAGCCCAAAGGGTGGATCCTGTACCCCCAGGACTCAATCATGTTGCTCATGGTCATGGAGGGGAGATTTGTGAACTAATCTTGAGAGGCAAGGAAGCCCATGTGGGCAAAAATAAAAAGAGAGTGTGGATCCGAGCCACACACACTCACAAAGCACCCCTTCTGCAACAGAAAAGCCATGCTTTGGGTCCATGGTGAGATTCTAGGCAGGGAAGCTCCCAGCCTGCAGCACCACTGTTTGTGAGCTCAGCTAGTGTGGGTGGCTGCTTGTGGCTAGATGCCATAAGGAGATATGTGGGGCAAGGGAAGAGGGAGAAGAGCAAAACACACTCCTGACTGCCAGACTGTGAATTCTGGATCGTCCTTCCACCATGAGCAGACTTTTGGCTTGGTGGGGCCACTTCAGCCCCTCCCTGGTGGCTTTCTTCAGAGGCCTTGGAGCTGACCCTCAACCCCTGCCAAGACAGCTCTTGTGCCCACCTTTGTGGAGCCTGAACAAAGGCTCATATGACCCAGCTCACCCAGCATTACTCAATGCATCAGCCTCTGCTGTGGTGGAGCACAAGAAGTTGACCCCAGGAGCTCCAGGGCCCTGCCCACCACCTGGAACATCTGAGTGCTTCTCCTGATGAATTAGAGCTAGTCACACGTCCTAAAAAAACTACTACAGCTGGTTCTTCCCTGCAAGCATCGCCTACTGATAAGGAGAACAATTTGTACAGCCCATTACAGCATTTACTAATTCAATCATACAGATCATGGCTGGCTCTTACCCACAAGCACCACCTACTGTCTCAGAGATTAAAGTGGGCATCCCAATATATTAATCATTCACACTGTTAAGAAGACCACAGGGTTGAGGAAAGAGAAAAGAATTTCAAAGAGCTACATCTCCCCTTGTCAACAAAAGACAGGAAATCTTCCCATGCATACAATACACCACCTCTACAGCCTACAAAAAGCTAGCAATTGAGAAAACGCCACATTAAGGATATCTATAACCAAGGTATCCATCCAGAACCTAGACCCCCATCAAAATACCCATAAGCAAAGCCAAAGGTCCTTACCCAACATATGCTAAAGACACACCCTTAAGAATGAGAGGGAAAGAAAACCCCTTCTAAACAAAAGAAAATCCAAAACCAAGAAGCAACGGCTGCCTCACATGAGAAGGAATCAGTACCACAACTCTGGATGTATGAAAAAATCACAGTGAAAGGACATCCCCAGCTCTTTAGCAATGGATCCCAACAAAAATGAAAATACTAAAATAACAGATATAAAATTCCAAATATGGATTGTAAGGAAGCTCAGTCAGATCCAAGAGAAAATGGAAAACTAACTGAAGGAAATCAGAAAAATAATTCAGAAAATGAATGAAAAATTTACTAAAGAGATAGATATATTTAAAAAAACAAATAGAACTTCTGGAAATAAAATTCATTTAGGAAAATATAAAACACAGTGGAAAGTTTTAAGAATAGATGAGACAAGGCAGAAGAAAGAATGTGAGAGCTTGAAGACAACTCTTTAAATTAACCCAGTCAGTCAGAGATAAAGAACAATCAAAATTAAAAAACAAAATGTACAAGAAATATGAAATTATGTAAAACAGCAAAATATAAGAATCATAGGCATCCCTGAAGGTGAAGAAAAAGCAAAAGGCCTGGAATATTTGAGGGAATAATCAAGGAAGACTTCCCTGGCCTTGCTAGAGATTTAGACATCAAGATACAAGAAGTTAAACAAACACCTGGGAGAGTCATTGCAAAAAGGGCATCGACAAGGCATATGGTCATCAGACTGGCCAAAGTCAATCCAAAGAGGAAGTCCTATGAGACATGAGGTGAAAATATCAAGTAACTTACAAAGGAAAACCCAGGAAAGAGAAAGAAATAAGGGCATCCAAATCAGGAAAGAGGAGGTCAAACTGTCCCTGTTTACTAATGATATGATCTTGTATCTAGAAAACCCTAAAGACTCCACCAAAAGACTCCTGGAATTGACAAATAAATTTAGCAAAGTCTCAGGTTACAAAATCAATGTACGCAAATCAGTAACATTTCTATATACTAATAACAGTCAAGCTCAGAGTCAAATCAAGGATTCAAAACCATTCACAATAGCTATAAAGAAAATAAAATACAGAGGAATATACTTAATCAAGGAGATGAAAGATCTTTACAAAGAGAACTACAAAACACTGATGAAAGAAATCACAGATGACACAAGCAAATTGAAAAACATCTCATGCTCAAAGATTTGTAGAATCAACCTTGTTAAAATGTCCATACTGCCCAAAATGATTTACAGATTCAATGCAATCCCCATCAAAATACCAGCATTGCCTTGCACAAATCTAGAAAAAATAACCCTAAGCTTCATTTGGAACCACAAAAGAGCCCAAATAATCAAAAACAATCTTAAGCAAAAAGAACAAATCTGGAGGCATCACATTACCTGACTTCAAATTATACCACAAGGCTATAGTAACCAAAACAGCATGATATTGGTATAAAAATGGAGATATAAACCAATGGAACATAATAGAGAACCCAGATATGAAACCACCTACCTACAATCAACTGATCTTCAACAAAGCAGACAACAACGTACACTGGGGAAAGAAAGCCCTATGCAATAAATGGTGCTGGTAAAATTGGATAGCCACATGCAGAAGAATGAAATAGGACCTCTATCTCTCGCCATATACAAAAATTAATTCAAAATCGATTAAATTGGAACTAATCGATCAACACTCATACGCACATATGGAAATAAAACTCAACAGAAATCAAGCAGGTGAGACGGGGAAGAGGAGGTGAGTCAATTCACACCCAGTGGGTATAATGCATACTACCTGGGTGATGGGCACAGTTGTAACTTTGACTCAAACTGTACAAAAGCAATTCATGTAACCAAAATGTTTGTACCTCCATAATAGTCTGAAATTTTTAAAAAAAGACTTAAATGTAAGGCATGAAACTATAAATTCTAGAAGAAAACATAGGAAAATCTCTTCTAGACATCAGCCTATGCAAAGAATTTATGACTAAGACCTCAAAGGCAAATATAGCAACAACAAAAATAAATAAATGGGACTTAATTGTATTAAAAAGCTTCTGCATAGCAAAGGAAATAATCAACAGAATGAATATACAACCTACAGAATGGGAGAAAATATTCACATACTATATATTCAACAAAAGACTAATATCCAGAATCTACAAAGAATCAGCAAAAAAAAAACTCCACTGAAGAGTGGACAAAAGACATGAATAGAAGTTTTTTGAAAGAAGCTAGAAAAATGGTCAACAAACATATGAAAATGTTTAATATCACTAATCATCAGGGAAATCAAATTAAAACTACAATGAGATACCACCTATCAGAATGGCCATTAACAAAAAGCCAAAAAACAATAGATGCTGGGGTGGACACAGAGACATAGGAATGCTTATACACTGTTGGTGGGACTGCAAATTAGCACAACCTCTATGGAAAACAATATGGAAATTCCTCAAAGAAATAAATGTAGACCTACCATTTGATCCAGCGATCCCACTTTTGGATATCTACCCAAAGGAAATGAAGTCCTTTTATCAAAAAAAAAAAAAGACACAGCACAATTCACAATTGCAAAGATATGGAATCAACCTAAGTGCCCATCAATTCACAAGTGGATAAAAAAATGTGAGATATATATATATATATATATATATATACACACACACACACATATACATACACACACACATATACACCATGGAGTACTACTCAGCAATTAAAAGGAATGAAATAATGTCTTTTGCAGCAACTTGGATGAAACTAGAGACCATTATCCTAAGTGAAGTATCTCAGGAATGGAAAACCAAACACCATATGTTCTCACCCATAAGTGGGAGCTAATGTATGCACAGGCACAAAGCAATACAAAGGACATGAGAAACCAAGAAGGGGAGAGGGTGGTAGGGGGTGTGGGATGAAAACTACCTATTGAGTACAATGAACACTATTCTGGTGATAGGCACACCAAAAGCTCTAACTTAAGCATTATACAAAGTATAGATGTAACAAAAACACTTGTACCCCTTAATTAATATTGCGAAATTTAAAAAAAACAAACAGTAGACTATTAGTAGTTAAGTTTGGGGTGGAGTCAAAAGTTATACATGGATTTTCAATTGCACTGGGGATTGGCACTCCTAACTCCCATGCTGTTCATGGGTCAACTGTACTTAAAGCCATCAGATAAGATTGCATAGGCAGAGAATGTAGAACAAAAGGTAAAATAGTCTTAGGCACAAGTCCTGAAAAATGCAGCATTTAAAGTCTAGGTGTAAGAGAATGAACCCCCAAATGAGACTGAGTGGAAGAAGGCAGAGAAGTAAAAGGAAAACCTGGAGAGTTGTACCATAAAAGACATGGAAAGGGAATGTGTTGAGCAAGAGGGAGTAGTGAGCAATGCAGTATGCTGCAGAGAAGCCAAGCAGGATAAGGACTAAGTGTCCACTGGATTTAGTGACATGGAGATAATTTTCTATTCTTGAATCTCAGTTTTCTCACTCCTAAAATGTAGGAATTGGGCTGATCTTGATCTCGCCCAAATTCAACCAATGTACTTTTGCTTTTGTCTGTTTTACATATTCAGTTTCTTCACATATGATTCTTTTTGAAGAAAGAATTCCATGAATTAAAAAATTCTAATGAAAATTATAGGAATTACACACTGGATTAGATATTGCAGTTCCAGCTGAAATATTAGCAATGCCCTTTAAGCTCTTATATTCTTCGATTCTACACATTCAAGACACACCCCAATCTAGACTTATCTTACTCTAATAATTTGATATGGATCTTCAACCATATCAGTCTGGCCTCCTTATATTTCCAGTCTAATGTTAGTTTTTGTGCATCCTTTCCACTCCCCTGCCCATCAAAATTATTCCAAGTCAATCTTGAGACCTTAGCCTCTCTCAGAGTCCTTCCTTGATGCCAATTTAAACTGACCATGTGCTCCTCTGCCCTTGTTTTAGCAATCATTATGCACTACCTCTAACTTAATAGTTTTCTATTTGAGGTACATTAGTCTTATCATCCCGGCAAGACTGAAAACTCCCCTAGAGAAGTGACCATGTATTTGCTTGCCTACCCGGCCCCCCCTCCCCATGCTTGATACAGGCTATGTGCTCAGCAAGTGTCTAACAAACATCATTTGGCATGCAGCCTGCCTTTTTAGCTATTAAGGCAACAAGAACAAACCCTGTTATTTGTGGTTTATTGCAAAGGATTTTCATTCTACGACATTTGCAATGGTTAGTGGGATAGGGCAGGGTGATGTCAATATTTTAGTTGCAATAAAGCACAAAAAACAAGCAAATGCCACAGGAAAGAAAGCAACATTAGGCACTATGCTCAGGAACCTGAGACCTCTGTTACAAACCCTCAAGTCCCAGCATGATCTTGGCCTTAAGAATGAACATTTCACACTGAGATGCACTCATTTTCAAAGAAGGTCATGTTTGAGGTCATAGTTAGTGGACTGTATTGCTTTAATGGGGACAATATAAAAATCATACATTTTCTAAACAAGGGCTATGGAATGATTTTGCCTTGACTTGTAGTGCATTTACCCTGGAAGAAAAGCAGGTAAACATGGTTGAGACTTTCATTAAACTATAAAAATTGATGGAGCCAATTATCTCCTTCCTGAAAGTTAGCCAATATAAGGAAAACAGGAAATGATTTAAAAATGGAGATGGGGCACTGATAGAGGGGTCTTCAAAGAGTTCATGGAAAATATATATTACGAAAAAACTATGCATGGATTTCAATATTATTTTGCATCAAAATAAACTCTTATTAACTTTTTATAACATGTTTGAACAGGATCCAGTTTGAGGCACTAAGAAGGATAAGACGTCAGTTTGAAAAGAGTTCTTAGCAGAGCAACATGAATTCTGCTAAAATTAAAGCAAGAATAAATATCAAATTTACGGTGAAGCTTGGGTGGAAGAATGGTGAAATCAATGATGCTTTATGAAAAGTTTACAGGGACAATACCCCAAAGAAGTCAGCAGTTTACAAATGGATAGCTCATTTTAAGAAAAGACGAGATGATGTTGAAGGTGAAGCCTGCAGCGGCAGACTATCCACATCAACTTGCAAGGAAAAAGATTCATCTTGTTCATGTCCTAATTGAAGAGAACTGGCAATTAACAATAGAAACAATAGCTAGTACCATAGACATCTGAATTGGTTCAGCTTACACAATTCTGATTAAAAAATTAAAGTTGAGCAATTTTTCCCCTTGATGGATGTGAAAACCATTGTGCCCAGATCAGCTACAACAGACAAGAGCAGAGCTTTCAATGGAAATTTTAAACAAGTTGGATCAAGATCCTGGAGCATTTCTTAGAATCATTGTAACAGGAGATGAAACGTGGCTTTACCAATATGATGCTGAAGACAAAGCACAATCAAATCCATGTCTGCCAAGAAGTGGAAGTGGTCCAGTCAAAGCAAAAGTGGACCAGTCAAGAGCAAAAGTCATGGCAACAGGTTTTTTTGGATGCTCAAGGCATTTTGCTTTTTGGCTTCCTGGAGGGCCAAAGAAGAATAACATCTGTTTATCATGAGAGTATTTTGAGAAAGTTAGCAAATCTTTAGCAGAAAAACACCTGGGAAAGCTTCATCAGAGAGTCCTTCTCTACCACGACAATGTTTCTGCTCACTCCTCTCATCAAACAAGGGCAATGCTGTGAATTTTGATGGGAAATCATTAGGCATCCACCTTACAGTCCTGATTTGGCCCCTTCTGATTTCTTTTTGTTTCCTAATCTTTAAAAAAAAAATCTGTAAAGGGCACCCATTTTTCTTCAGTTCATAAAGTAAGAAAAGACTGCATTGACATGGTTAAATTTCCAGGGCCCTCAGTTCTTTAGGGATGGACTAAATGGCTAGTATCATCACTTACAAAGGTGTCTTGAACTTTATGGAGCTTATGTTGAGAAATATTTTTATCTTTCTTTATCTTTTAATTCCATTTTTCCACAAACTTTTTGAAGTCCCCTCATAATTCTCTGAGCCTAAATTTCCCCTTTTATAAAATGCAGAAATTGGCTTGCATGATCACTAAGGTCCCCTCAAAGATGACATTCCCCACCATGAATTGAACTCATTTATTTTACAATTTTGAAAATGTTAGCATGGGACTCCCAAATTCAAATGACCCTAATAAAAAGTAAAATATTTTATAAATAAATTAACTCCTTCCATTTTGAAATGCTTTTGCTTGTTTTGAAATCTCACTGGAACTAAATCACCCCATTTCTTCTTAGCTCCTATAGGAACATGAAGTCATTCCCCAAGCCTTATGGAAACTAACTAGGAATTGGGACATAACACATTAATAGTTGCTGAGACATAATACACTTGTGGATTAAACTTCATTTGTCCTTTATCTTATACCTTGTAAATGTAGCACTCCTTTTCCAGCTTTGTGTTTTTATAAAAGCTATGTGATGCCAACAACTAAGCCTAATTTAACCAAAGAAAGAAAAGTAGTATTGTCCTAGTTCTTGCTCTGCCTTTTATTCAAAAATGACTTCTGTAGTTTGTAAACCATTGGTTTTGATATAAATGAAAGAAACCTCATGCTGATCTGTCCTTTATTAAAAACGTATAGCATACTATTGCACAACAGAGCAAGTGTTCAAAATGGCTTTACCCTTCCATATTTTTAAAATTTGAAACATAATATTCCTTCTTTATGTTTCCTTTCTTTTTTAAACTTCGTTTTTTCTCTCCTGTGGTTCTTTCTCTTTGTAACAAAAATCACTTGACCCACTTGACACTGTATTGTAGCTTAAGAAATGGAGTATACATCAGTTGCTGAATTGCACACATGCCATAAACATGTCTTTTATTTAATGCACAGCCCCATGTGAAGTTTAAATTAACTTTCCAGATCACCACAAACAAGTAGAATGTTTTTTTATAGGCTGAATATTCAGGAAGCAGTTTTTATATTTAGCTTCAAAGTAATGAACTCTTCTATCCTAAGTACCAATCATTGGTTTTTTGGCAACTCATTATGCAGAATAACAAAGATAAAGCAAAATATAACCAAAAAAAATTCTACAAAGAAATGACTATTAGATTGACAATAGAGGCTCAAATAAAATGGAATGATAACTTCAAAGTAATGAAAAAAATCTGCTACCCTGAAGCCTACACTTAGTTGAACTATTATTAAGAAGTGAAAGTAACAAAAGGAATTTTCAGATAAACAAAGCTAAGAGTATTTTCCACTCACAGATCCTTACTGAAAGGCAACAAAAATACATACTTCAGTAAGGAAAAAATAATAATTTCAGAAAGAAAATATAGGGTACAAGAAACAACGGTAAGCAGAGGAACTGAAAAACATGTTTAGAAATTTTAAAAATCACTGAATTTAAAAATAATAATAATAATTGGAGATGATTTAATAATAAAGTTAATATACTAGATAATAAGACAGAAGAAGGGTGATGATGAGTATTTGTGTTCTATTGTCTTGCATTGTTCAGAAAAATAGATATAATGATTAATATTAGACTTTGTTAAGTCACATTTATCTGTAAACATTTAAGGGACTACATATTGATTTAATTTTTTTTTATTTCAGCATATTATGGGGGTACAGATGTTTAGGTTACGTATGTTGCCCTTGCCCCCCCACCAAGTCCAAGTTTCAAATATGTCCATCCTTCGGGTGGTGAGCATTGCACTCTTTGTGTATGCATATACCCGTCCCCTCTCCCTCCTCCTCCTCCCCCTTCCCCCTGCCCAACATCCAATAGATGTTATTCTTACATGTGCACTTATGTGTTGATCAGTTAATACCAATTTGATGGTGAGTACATGTGGTGCTTATTTTTCCATTCTTGAGATACTTCACTTAGTAGAATGCGTTCCAGCTCTATCCAGGAATATACAAGAGATGCTATATCACCATTGTTTCTTAAAGCTGAATAGTACTCCATGGTATACATATACCACATTTTATTAATCCACTCATGTACTGATGGACACTT
>CAUYSK010001682.1:0-12584 GCA_963575035.1 Avahi laniger | reverse complement strand
AAAAAAAAAAAATCTCTTCCACCCTTAATCAATTAAGAGACAGGCTTATTCACCCAATCAGTCCACAAACCAGGGGCCTGGAACTGTTGTAGACTGTGGGGAAGACAGTATAAAGCAGATAAGATCGAGCAGTCAGAGAGCAGTTATTCAAGGGGAGAGGCGGACACTTGCCATGTGAACAACAAGATAATTTCCAAGATAAACGTAACGCAGAAACTAAAACAGTAACAAGATAGAGAGTGACTCTGGCTGGCAGGGAGGATCATGTAGGACAGGGTGATCCGGGAAGCCTCTCTGAGCAGGTGACATTTGAGCAGAAACCTGAGTAACGAGTAAACAGAGACCTGTGAACAGAGCTTTCCAAGAGCAGGATCTGAAAGAAAAAGGCCCGAAGGTGAGAATGAGCTCCCGAAGTCTGAGATGTGGAAGAAAGACCAGTGTGGCTAGAGCTTAATGAGCACAGGGGAACAACGTAGGAGCCCATTTCATTTATTCACTCATGAAATATCTGCTGAGTACCGACTACGCATCAGACACTATTCAGGGTGCTTGCGTTGCATCAGCGGAAAATGGAAACCAAAATTCCTGTTCTCATGGAGATTACATTCTAGGTGTAGGGAAGGGAGGAACAATAAACAAATAGTTAAAACAGATATTGTGTTAGTTCAGTGGGTGATCAACCGTGGGCGATTTTGCCCCCCAAGAAGCATTTGGCAACGTCTGCAGACATTTCTGGCTGTTGCAATTTGGGGAGAGGAGTTGCAGGTCTGTAGTGGGGAGAGGGTAGGGATGCTACTGAACATTCTGCAGCACATGGGGTAATACCCCACAACAAAGAACCACCCCAAAATGTCAACAGTGCCACGGTTGAGAAACCCTGTATTAGATGGTGACAAACGTTGCAGAGAAAAGTCAGAGGAAGGCAATAGGGAGCAGCGAGGACAGGGTGGGAGGGGCGGGGAAGACTCACTGGGAAGGTGACATCTGAACAGGAGCCTGAAGGAGGGGAGGTGGGAGGCTCATCCTAGCACAGGAAACGCAAACGCAAAGCCCTGAGGGAGGAACATGTTTGGCAGGTTCGGGAGAGCAAGGAGACCCACGTGGCAGGGGCAGAGCGAGCAACAGTGGGAGGAGGAGAAATGAACTGGAACAGGTTACAGGGGCCCAGATGCCTCCAGTGGCTTGCGCTCTGAGTGATCAGGAAGCCATTAGGGAGTTTTGGGCAGAGCAGTGACATGATTTCTGAATCTGTCTTTGAAAGAATCCCTCTAGCTGCTGTTTGGAAAATGATTCATAACAGAAGAAGGGTAGAAAGCAGGTAGACCCATTAGGTGGCATGAAATGGATTGCAAGACAAAGAGAGGCAGTAAATAAGAACCCAATGTCTGGTGTGAGCAAGCAGGAGATCTGAACTGCTGGGCCCCAAGACGGGAGAACCGCAAGAGAAGCAGGTTTAGGAGGTGATGGAGATCAGGTGGTCCAAGTTAGACATATGGAGCTAGAGGTATTTATAAGAAATCCACATGGAGGTGTCACAGACTGTAGAATGTGAGTCTGGGGTTTAGGAGAGGAGTCTGGGCTGGATGAACAAATCCATTGGAATCAACAAATGGATGGCACCTAAAGTCGCAAGGTGTATAAAGTCACCAAGGAAGTGAGTGTGGAGAGAAGTCTGAGGACTGAGTTGTTAAGCAGGGCCCAGATTGTGTAGAATATTATGAAAATTCTAGAGATATAGCGTTCAATATTTTGCTTGAAAAGTTGTTATAATTATAAATCAGAACCCTGCCTATAAAATTATAACTACTGTTTAACCTTCACATATTCATCTTTCAAATTAATTCTCAAAAGTGGATAATTGTTACTGTAAATTCCATTAGAGAAAAGCTAAAACCAAGGTTTTAAAAGTAACAGTATCGTGGATTACTGGGGTTTCTTAAAGAATTCCATAACTGGACCATAAAAATCATCTAATCTGAACCCAAAATATTAGAGATGAGGACGCTGATGCCCCACATGGCCAGGTCATAGAATTCCAGGACTTTTGAGTGCCATTTGCCCAGGGTCACGGAGCTAATCACAGGCATAATCAAAACAGAAAGCTTAATCTCCTGTTTCTTATTCTAGTGTTCTTCTCTCTTTATCATGCCAAGAAGTCCAACTGAAAACAAAGAAGAAACTCTTCTGAAATAATAATTTAAACTGGGGGAGAAATTTGATTTGCTTATGAATATTTGATATTCACAAAACTCATCTTACAGAAAGTCTGTAGCCTAGAGCAATGCTCGTCTGTATCTATAAAAGAATAAGAACAATCCTGTGTACTGAACTCAAGGAGGAAACACCAACCCTGTTTTGGGGAGGGAAAATAAGCACTCTGGCCACTGGTCGTGTTGCTCTAGCAGCAAAGAGAGGAAAGCGAGGAAGTGAGTCAATGCAGCGATGTATCTTGGTTAGCCCAAGATTTAGTTCTTCCCCTGCAATAAACAAGCCCACAGTGAGAAAGCTGCTATTTATCCCGGGTAGAATCGCCCATGAGTGGTGTCGGTGCAAACAGTAATAGGAGGGAGAGTGATTCTGCCCTCGGCCTGCTCATCTCCTTTTCAGCCTTGTCTCAAAGCACACTCACAAATACACACGTTTATTTCCAGGCAATGAAGAAAGGTGGCGAGGATTGCTAGGGCTTCAGCGTACACAAAGGAACAGAAACATCAGAAGGGGAAGTGAGCTGGCCCAGTCATCCTGTGAGTCAGTGCTGGAAGACACAGCATTCTCTCCGCGGCTTAGCCACTGACCATAAATTCTCCTTCCGTGCCCAGCAAGCAACCCAGACAGACAGAGCAGACTTGCCCAGGGTAGGGGGAGAAGAACAAGAGAGCTTACATCTACCCAGTGAGTAACCCGGCACGATGTGAATTCACGTTGGCACGATGTGAATCAAAACACTCAGAGTCCCTGCTTTCAGATATGCTGAGGTTCTTCCTCTTAGGTGGTATTTATACACTATAGGATAAAATGTGGGTTGCTCACCTTTTTATTTACTTCTTTTTAAAATTTCTGAACAAAAGTACCATTAAAAATATCTCCTTTGGTTATTTTTTTTCAAAATGCGTATGTTTTAAGTTGCTTTCTGGAATTCAATTTACTTCCTTTTTTCTGTTCAGCATTAAATTATTCTGGGGACAGGAAATATGGTTTAGTAGGAAACCATATTTGTTGAAAAAGAGAACTATTAACTGCATCTTTTAAAAATCAAAAGGTACAATAATCTACCTTTCCAAAACAAGTCCTTGAATGATAATATCCCCACAGTTGCCACCTGGGAAATGCGGTTTGTAAGCAAGTAATCTGAATCTTATTGAATTATTTTCCCACGTCATAGAACTTTGCTTATTTTCTAGCCCACTGTTGGAAAAGTCTTTCCAAATTCCCACACTTCAGGGCTGAGCTCACACACTGTCTCTTCCCTGAAACTTCCCTGATTATTCCTCCCAGTCTAAGTGTGTGTGTGTGTCTTATGTCCAAACCCCTCTAGACTGAAATGTCCTTAAAGACAGAACTCTAGTCTGTTTTATTCAATTTCATCTCTCCCTATAGTGTTTAACATGGCACCTTTGTATAAAAATAGGGAAACGCACATAATAATAGCTGTTAATAGAAGGAAAAGGCTACGTGGCTACCAGGCTGAAGGGGATATTCCTAGCTATCTGTGGGGCATACATAAATATACTTAGAAAGGCTGCTACCAAAATGGGGCATTGAAGTGCATTACATATCATTGAAGGTGTTCCAGCAGAAAGTGGATAATCACTTATGAGATGTAGAAGGGTTCATATGGCAGCTGGGGAGGTAGACCAGATGACATTTCAGCCCTTCACAACTCTAAGTTTCCAAATGAATTTTAGAAGATTTGCCTTAGCTGGATAATCCTGTTTTGCTATTGTCTCCATGGACACCACCACTATAGCAGGAAACTCTAGAAACTTTTCCAAATAGCCTGATCAAAACACCCCAGCTTCTAGCTTCTAGGGAATCTATCATGGAACTTCTAACTTTGACATTACCTGACATTACCCCACCCTCACTTGACTTAGTCATCACAAAGGCTCACGGTTCAGGAACAAAGTGGCTGGAAACTGAACACTTTAATTCTCAACCTCAGATTCACAAATTCGAGTTTATATGTCAATTTTTCACTCACTTGCTCTGTGTTCTTGGTCTTGCCAATCATACTCCAGCTCCAAGAGAGAGTCTAAGAATGATTTTCCTAATATTTGCCATTATTGCTTTTTCCTATATCTTATCAGTGGGAAATACTGCATGGACTTTTGGCTGGTTCCATTCTTTTCCAATAATTTTAAGTGCCAGATTAAAGACACATACACAAAAAAATGTGAAGGAAGTGTGGACAACGTGACCCTTGAATGTGCCACACTTCTTGATTGTTGGTGTTACTTAAGGTAGATCGTCACACTCCAAAGCACGTCACAGTCCAAAGCACATCACTCTCCAAAACACTACCGAAGAGGACTGTGCCTAACACTATGGAGTATCCATTAGTAGTGGGATTTCAGGCATCAGAGGGGTTTGCAGACCAAGTTAGGAAGAGTGTTTCATTGCTACCTGTCTACCTTCAACCACAGAACAGACCACAATAATACTAGTCCCTATGTGTTGTGTGTGCGTATTTATACAGAGCAAATAGTTAAAGAGGTGGAAATTAATCAGGACCCAAATAGCAATATGCTATAATATGGTAAGCCGTCTCTTCATTCTAATTGTTTCACTACTTTCAAAGACTGATAAAGTAAAAAGAATTACCATTGCATATGTGTCACATGTTTTTCTTCACCAATGCACTTCACAATATAAATCTTTTTGTGAGATAAATACAATTTTCTCCAGTGAGAGATTTTTATTAACATAAACACCCCACATATTACAATCTAAGATATAATTATCACAAATTACTTAAACTAATTCCAGCTAATTAAAAAACAAGTTCTCTATTTATAAATTATTTATGATGTTTTCAAGAGCTTCATTATTATCCTTGGGAAAATAGGATCTGTCTGCATATCGGTGGAAGTAGTTACAACGAAAAATAATCAAGCCACCTCCTGTGGCAAACAACGCAACAAACAAGGGCAAAATCAATTATTGTTTCAACTTTTAAAAAGACTGCTCCCATGATATTACTGCTAGGCTCAAGAAGACATTACGTTTATTGATTGTTTGTATATGAATGTACTGAAAAAGTATATCCTAATAGGGTGGTAGTGAATCTAGCAAAACAACAGGCCCAGGCCCCTTTTATAAGAATGAAAGATATACATGCAGTATCTCAAAATCCTTCCTGATTTCCCTGGAAAATCCAGTGTAGCCTTCTGTAGCCTAGCACATACTGCTTATTAAATAGTTGTTAGATTAAATTAATTCAAATATCCTCCAAGTCTGGTTAATCAAACACTGTGAATTCATTCTTATGCTGACAAAAAAAAAAAAAAAAGAATTGAGACACCTCACCTCGGTTGTTAAAGAAGAAGTGAGTCTATAACCCTGGTGCGTTTATACTGGGACAAGTGGCCAACATCAGGTAAGTTACGGGAACCTCAATAATTCGTTGGGGAGCTACACAGGAGGAAACACATCCCTTCATTTTCCTGCTGAAAATCACTAATCGGAGCATGGAAAAATCCCAAACTCAGCGCCTCTGCTTTCTTAAACCAGCCATGCTGGCGTTCTGGCAGACCAATTTGGAAACCGTGATTAATCTCTTGGTAAACAGAAAATGGGCTCTGGAGCCAAGAGAAGCCAAACCTGAGTCACTCTCTGGAGACTGTACATTTGGCCAATCTAGCTCTACCTCCTCTTCCAGGAGCCGGCTCGCTTGCCTGGTGATTTTCAGCAAACAGAAAGGCCTTTCCCTGGTGGCCACAGTAGCGCAGTGACGGAAACAACACAGCAAGTGACCTACCATGAGCTGGTGTAACCCAAATATATGCAGGGGTCACCAGTCCTACATGGCTCAAGTGAAATTGCCTGAAACCGCATCCTACATGAAATGGAAAACTCTACATCCTTCCCCATTTCTCCAGTGATTCAGGGGAAGGAGGATAACATGCCTTGATTTCTCTTTGTCACCAAGGGCTTCAGCTGAGTCGGGTCTGCAGGTCTTCTTGCCATTACACACGCTACCATGGCTGTGCCTCTTGCCGGATGTAGCCCTCACTCCTTCACGTCCACACCTCACTTTACGTCCTTCCCCCAAACACCATCAATCCAAGGTTCTGGGTATAACTAACTTTTATGGAAGATTCAAGGCAATGGAGAAGATTTAAATGGAAACACCGAAAACAATTTAAAAATAAAAATTAAGTATCATTGTTCTTAAAAGCCCTTCTACCATTTCGGGCCCTGGAAGTTTCTTACCAGTTGTCCTTCCTCCTCAGGCTCTGGCCTCTTGTCTGCCCCTTTCTTTCCTTTGTATTTCCTCCCCTCCTCTCTTTCTTCAGCTAACTCTCTCTCCATAATTCATGCCACTTTACCATGGAAACGTAACTTTGATTTCCCCGCCTCCTTGCAGACTGTGTCCTCCCCTTGAACTCTTAAAACATTTTCCTCAACAGAGATATCTCTTTTCCTAAGAGGAACTGTATGGCTAGGCATTCAAATATATTTACATACACATGCACATGGACCTGTTGGCCCTCAGAAACCACAGAAGCGGAGTGACAAGTTCCCAGAGGGTATACCCACAGGACTAGAATGGGAGAACTGGGCAGAATGAGAAGTTTTCAAAATGTGTTTTAATTTTTACATATGAACATTGCTTTGCCTTTACTTGTCTAGGGTGCAGTGTTCACTGGAAATATTAAAGATTTTCTGTGTAAAAATTGTTGTGTGACTATCTGTGTCCAGGTAGGCACCGGAAAGCCCAGCTCCTATTACTCACTAACACGTCCACGGTGCTCCTGGCAGCTGGATTATCACTTCCTCCTGGTGGCACCTGTTATTTCAGCCTCTACACTTCCGCCCATGCTGTCTCACCCCCCCACCCCCACACACACCCTCTTGCATCCTGCAATGTTTTTCCACCTTTCACCTCCTGAATCAGATCCATTCTTCAAGGTTTATCTGTGCCAAGCCTCCCAGATTGTGGCATTTGGTTTTATTCTTTCTGATACTTATTCATGCCTTATTTCCTCCCTGCTAGTGAGATGTCCCACACTTTCTCCATGTTCCCCCAGATTACCCAGCACAGTTCCAGACACACAATAGATGCTCAGCAAATGCCTGTTGAATTGATCGGAATAGATCATAATGTCTCTGAACCAGAGTGTAATTAACCACAAACAGGAGTATGTCTCATTGAAGTCAGCTAGGGAAAACTGGAACCCTGCAAATAGTGTAGTACAGATTTAGGTAGTTTCCAATCTCAAATGTAGCATCTACCATTTTTGTGACCTTACCCTACTCACTTAACTTGTCTGAGCATCATTTTTTTTATCTTAATATAAGAAAAATAAAAATACTGCCCTGCTCAGCTCAAACAATAGTTGTAAGGATTAAGTGGGGAAAAAAATATTTATATATGACAATGGTCTGAGAAGACAAATTATTACAAGTATTGGAATGTTCCAGGTGTCTTAAAAAGAGCTTGAATATTTTATCAAGTAACACAGATTATAGATAAAATGGCTTCCCATGTTTATTATGGAACATTTTCACATAACTAAATTATGCCAATATTATTTCCTAAGAACATTTACTTATCCATAAAAGCTTTAATACAGCTCTCTAATCTATGCAAAAATCTCATCTATAAGCAAAATATCTCCTGCTTTTCTTCTCTTGTCAACAGAATTTGTTTTCTTTCCTGTGAGATTAGCTATCATATGAAAATCAAGATATATAAAAGTCATCTTTGACGCCAACATTCTGAAAATTATTATACTTTAACATTTGATGGCAAACTGTATTAGGAAAAATGTTTTAGATGTGGCAAATTTTATTTAATACAAAAGAATCACTATTTTTAGAAATTTTTAATAATAGCAACTATATTTTCTTATAAGAATTTAATAAATTTTTAAGTACTTAAGCCTATAGTTCTTCATTCCTTATTTCACTAGGTATTAGTTTCCTTTGGCTTCTTTAACAAATTGCCACAAACTTGGTGACTTAAAAGAACAAAAATGTATTTTCTCACAGTTCTAGAGACCAGAAATTTGAAATCAGATTCACGGGGCTGAAATCAGGTGTCAGCAAGACCTCCTGTGTTCCTTCCACATGCTCTGTGGGAGAATCCATTCATTTCCTTTTCCAGCTTCTGATGGCTGCCAGAGTTCCTTGGCTTGTGGCCACATCAGCCCAGACTCTGTCACTGTGATTACATTGCTTCTTCCTCTTCTATGTGTGTAATCGCCTTCTGTCTCTCTCTTGTAAGGATATTTATGATGACATTCAGGATCTGTCCAGATAATCCAAGATAATTTCTTGTCTCAAGATCTTTCATCACATTTTCAAAGACTCTTTTGTCAAAAAAGGTAATATTTAGAGGTTCCAGGGATTATGTTGTGAATATCTTTTGGGGTGCCATTTTCAGCCTGCCACACAGTGGTTCTCAAACTTTAGCATTCATCAGTATTATATGAAGGGCTTGTTAAATAAAATACAGATTCCTGGGCCCCACTTCCAGAGCTCAAGATTTTGAATTATTAACAAATTTCCAGGTGATGTTGACACTGCTAGACCCAAGGCCACACCTTGAGAACCTCTAGCTTATTTTATCAATGCTTTAAAAATTATCTTCTTGCTTAATTTCCCCACTTTAAGTAATGTTACCAACTTTCTGTGTCAATCTGTTGTTGTGCATATTCTAACATCAGAGGTGTTGACAGAAACGATGAAGCAGACATTCATCCCTCTTTCAGATACTGTCGTGCTCTCTTCTATTAGAGCTCTGCAATTAGACATGTCCAGAGATCAAAATTCCTCTTCAAGAGATCATTTGGTGCTCCCATCAGTTTCTGCAAGAGAAAGTATGGGATAATTAGTGAAAGGTGGCCTTACTAATAACCTGCCTAACAGAGAAAAATAAACTACCAAACAAAAAATAAGAGAATTAAATTCACAACACATACTTGCCCCTTTAAAGAGGAAACTCACAACACAACTACCCCCTTTGTTTTGTTTAATTAAAACACTTGTGGCCTAACTCATTATTTCTAAGAGTTTCCCATTTTCTTAGCCTTAAAGAGCTCTAAGCGGACGGTAGGGGTACAAACCCCGCTTCCGCCCTCTGCCTCAATTCCTGTCAGAAACAAATGCCAAGGGCTCTGATAAGCCAGCCTCACAGAAAAATAGAAACAAAAGGTACCTATAGCAGCTTCACTGCCACTTCTGTCATCAGTCTGCTGAAGCAGGAGGAAAAAGCCCTTTTTATCCTTTATAAACACTGAGCCACTTCTCCCTGGGGCCTGACATTTCTGCTCCTTCATTCGTGTGCTACGGCCCCTCACTCTCCCTCTCTCTTGCTCTCTCTCTCTTTTCCAAGAAAATAAATAAACATTGTACTTCTTTCTATCCTAAACTCTGTGTGAAAAATCTTTCTCCACCCTCCACAAACACATAGTGAATTTCCACCCTTTCAATCAGGACACATTCCTTTACTTGGCATTTAAGGACCTCCATAATATATCTTTAAGGCACACTTCAGTTTGCAGCCAGATTCTCTGCAGCTCCCCAAATGCCTTCTACTCATCTGTCCCACATAGGAGAATTCCTCGTGCAGTTTCAGCTAGATGGAGTGTCCTCGCAACACCTGTCGAAAGTTGTACCTGTTGTATCAAAATCATAATGTTCCTTAAGGTCGAAACCATCTGCCTCATCCTTCCTGTTCAAATCAATATAGTCTCTCCCTGCCCACTGAACTCTCCAGAGCACATTGTAAGCTTTTTGTGATAATTAGCATATTCTTTTTTGAATCATAATTACCTATGCACTTTCTAATTCCTCCATGGGTTATAAAATTCTTTAGGGTAAAGATTATTTCTTTTTTATATTCATTTTTTTGTGTGGCAGGGACAAATGTTTATAAAACTGGCAACGGAATTTTGTCTGTTGTTTAACACTCCATATCTGCTCTAATCTCTTTGCAGGAAAAAGGCACACCGATGCCACAATTATCTCTTTGCTTCAGTGGCCCTGCAGCACTTGTCTTTGAGGGTACTGCTCCCCTCCTCTGCTATGTGGTTATGATGATGTCTGTCAACCACAGGACCCCACATTTAACCCATATTTCTTCCCTACCTCTCTCACAGACAAGAGCCCCTTCCCCAGGATTTTTTAACTTAGCTTCCAGAGGAAATGAGCCATTTCAGGCAATGAAGTTAACATGCAAAGAGAAATAAAATGAGAAAGCAGACGTGAGTCCTTATGCCATCAGATCCCCAGGCTCTGTGGTTCCTGCCTTTTTGGCAGTTTCATTATATGAACTATTAATAATATGGTTGCCATTTTGTCTACTCTGGCTCAAGTGAGGTTCTGGCACTTAGAGTTAAGAGTCCTATCTAATAATCCATGTGAAGGGTAGAGGGACTCATTATCCTGTTGTAACCTTTGTAAAAAATGTGGCACCCCCATTGTCCTGATGAGAGTGAGGCTAATCACCATGATAGAGTGTCTATATATTAGAGTGTCTGTATATTAGACCATGTGCTGTCCTTGAAGATATTATGTATAATGGTAAATTGTACATAATTAATGATTATAAAGCTAAGACAGAAGAAAAATAAAAATAGTAGGGTCCAACTCTTTCCTTTCAGGAGAAATTTTTACAGGAATCTTGGTGAGGAAGGCCAATATTATTCGCTTTATCTTTTATAGTTTAAAAAGGTAGAGCCCAAAGAAGTCAAATAGTTTTTTTTTTAATTATGCAATGTAAAAAGAACAGAAGCTATTGTTCTTAAATGAATGGTAATCAAGAGCCAAGGCTGCTAGATAGAAAAATACATTTAAAAGATCTGAAAGACACATGCCTAAGTAAATTTAACCAAATTACAACTTTCCAAAAGGCTTTGTTTTTCCAAAGGTTAGTTTGACTTTGGAAAGGCCCAATAATGTGACTCTTCATGAGGGCTCTTCCAGTTGCATTTCTTCAATTGTATATGACTAGGATAGGTCCAAATTGTTGGTCTTCTACAAATCTACACCTATAAGTCCTAACTTATATTCCTATATTCCTGATTTTAGACTAAATTCAGAACAGCTTCTAAGAATGAACATATGTGATAAACATTTACATCTTTCTTATCTTCTCCAGAATCTACTTAAATTTAAGGAAACGGGTTTGGTCTCTGACTCACAAGTCTATTCACAAAGAATATTTCTAAGGCCAAGAAGTTTATTTATTAACCCAGTAACTTAGATGTAGATTCCTGTGTTACCTAAGAGAGTCAAACATGGTTGTTACCAACTGTGATAGTGTTTGGATTCCCACACAAAATTCTTTGAGGACAAACTGAAATAAAACAGCCAATTTCAATGGTGATCCTGAAACTCAAATCCCACATACTATTAACAATGTCAAGCCTAGCCCATTGCGTTCCCACTGTTCCCTGTTTGAAAGTCACAACTCTCCAGCCTCTAGTACCAACCTCCCTCTTTGCAGTTGGGATTTAAGGCCCCCACTCAAAATTCACATGGCTCTTAACTCATGTTTCTTTCTTCTGTCTTGCCTCAGAAAAAATAAATAATGTCTGTACTTTCCCAGATAAAGTATTCCACCTGTGCTCCTGACCCCAGCCCATCCCTTCCCCAGGCCTCGGCTCCTCTAGAGAATCACCACCACTGTGTCTCTTCTGTTTTCTGTTTCTCTAGTGACTCCTTCCTATCTGCCTGAAAATTGTTTATATTCTCCCTAAAATAACTAAAACAATGATGATTATCAATATCCATTATTATTATTATTACTATTGCCCCTTAAACTGACAAACTTCTCAAGAGTATCCTATATTCCTATTTTCTATTTTCCTATTCTTTCTTTGATTCCTTTCAATCTAGATTCCATCTCCTCATACTGACCTATCTGATGCCTACTAGTCTCCACAGCTTGAGCCTCTTCACTCCTCTCTCAGTCTCACCCCACTGTCAGTTTAGGGACCAATCTGCTTTTTAAATATAGAGGCTTTGAGAAGGACTGCTTCTGGAGCAAGATCCTCCCTGGAGATCTGGCTGAGAGAACCCCTGTCTTCCTATATCATTCTGAATCTGGCTGAGAGGTGAGAGAACACAGCTTTTACTTTCTTTTCTATGTTAAAAAAAGGGAGGGGAGATTATATAAATAATATGTGTTCTTTTCTTTTCTAATTTCAAAAATACAAAGAAGCAAAGATACTATACAAATACAAATGATCATAAGAGAATGTTATGAGCAACTATATGCCAACAAATTGGAAAATCTAGAAGAAATAGATAAATAATTCCTGGACATGTACAACCTATCAAAATTGAATCATGAAGAAATAGAAAACCTGAACAGACCAATAACAAATAACAAGATTGAAGCAGTAATAAAGATG
>CAUYSK010001680.1:0-10100 GCA_963575035.1 Avahi laniger | reverse complement strand
AGTGAGACTCTGTCTCAAAAAAAAAAAAAAAAAAAAATAATGTAATGATGTATGGTCTCAAATTATACTGGGGCAAGGCCATGCTTAGGAAATGTATGCCAATTATAAATTAGGGTGTAATTTGCCTCTGGAGCAGGAGTTCTTATAACAATCTTATATATATCATATACTAAAGAAATGGCATTTAAATTCTAGGAAATTAGTTTTAGTTAATAAAAACCATATACTGCTAAATATTGTTATTAAAAGTATTTGTTCCTCTCTGGAATGAAGTACCAACTTCCAATAAGTACCTTAATTATCTGACTTTATTTTAAAAGAGTGGCAGTTTTGATTAAGGCTCTGATGAATTTAGAAATTAGTGAATCATTCATTAGATTTTCTGTTTATTAGAAGAGTCTTTGTGGTTAAGACATTAATAAAAAAAAGACCTGTTATAAAAACTACTGTAATAGTTACAGTTGGTGGAAAGCACCGTGGTATAAATATTAGCCATAATATATATAGCATGGCAATGTGTGTGTAGCAGACTATAACACAGACTAAGACTGTAACTATTCTAAAATTAGAATACATTCACAGAATAAAGTCAATCGGGAAGAAATGATTAGGATAAATTGAAAATTTTCAACAGCTGAGAAAGCGAAGAAAGGAAAGAAAGATGAATGTTTCCTTTTCTTAGAAAAACTGTAGGATGATTATGGCTTACAACTGCAGAGATGGGTTAACATAGAAAAGATAAGTCTCTTTTCTTTACTCCATTAAGAAGTTCAATTACTGTATTTCCATGAGTTGTCAAGGCACTGACCAAAGAACTTGTCTCAAATGAAGATCATTGAAAACCCACTTGAACATGCACGTAAAGCAAATCTGAAGAGATTTGTCTTACAGCTCCTGATACTGTGATGAAAGATTTTGCTGGGAGAAACATGTTTCAACTTCTTTTGCATTTATAACTACGCCTTGGCTGGGCGCAGTGGCTCAAGACTGTAATCCCAGCACTTTGGGAGGCCAAGGTGGGAAGATCGTTTGAGGCCAAGAGTTCAAGACCAGCCTTGGCAACAGAGTGAAACCCTGTCTCTACAAAAAATAAAAAAATTAGCTGGGTGTGATGGCATGCACCTGTAGTCCAAGCTACTTAGGAGGCTGAGACAGGAGGATCGCTTGAGCCCAGGAGTTCAAGGTTACAGTGAACTATGATGATGCTGCTGCATTCTAGCCTGGGCAACAAAGCTAGACCCTGCCTTGAATGATTGAATGAATGAATAACTAACTAACTATGCCTTCACCAAGATAGAGATAGATGTCTTCTATAAGATAACCTTTTAGTAAAGGTTAGTAAAGCAGAGTTGGTTGATTCCTTTTTTTTTTTTTTTTTTCCACCTAGACTGGCCTGATTTTGGGATTATAAAGCTGAAGGAAGAGACATTAACTCTCATGGAACAACTCTATGGAATTGATCCTATTTAGACACTGAGATACTGACAATTCCCATAATAGACCACCCAGATCAGAGGAGGCAAACTCAAAAGCCTCTAGGCACCATGCAGGTTAACATTAATAAGTGATCTGGGCTAAACAAATTTGATGGACACCTGTACTACCACTTTCCTCCTATAAGCAAGAAATCATTATTCAGTTTCAGATAATGGGTACCATGTAGAAATTAGGCAAATGTTGTCAGATTCTGATTTTTTCATTAGAATTAGGAAACCTAAATGTTATATGAAGCCTTCCATTATTTTAAATGTTGGCAATTAATTCAAATTAAAACAAGAACAAAAAACCCTGCTCAGTAAAATAGAACAAGCCTGTAGGCAGAACTCAGCTTGAGGTCCACCACTGCATCCTTTGATGGAGATTCTAGAGGAAAAAAATGTATTGACTAATTTTAAGCAAAGACGGGCAGCTTTGTTCTTACTCTTCAAACTCTGTTGTTCTTTCTTGAGTAAAAGTTGGTTAAGCAGATAGCTTAAAGATAATAATATACACTTTTACTGTAAAAATTTCCAGTGGTGACATTTTCTCTGTTGCAACAATTGTAGAAACCTTTAATAATCAGAGTTTTCTTTTAACTTGGGTAATTTTATCCATGTAACCACTATATCCAGGGGCAATAATCAAAATATTTAAAAGCCAGTAGGGCAAAGGCACAAAGCCTCCATTAGACTGGCCTCCACTGGCTTCCAAGGGCCTGAGGAAGCACATCTTAGAGAAATGGCTATTTATCAAGTGTTATATTTTAAGTAACCAGTAGAGCTGTTCAGATGCATTCCAGATGAATGTCATCGCTGACGGTATCAGAGCCTCAATTTAATATCAGGTTTAAAGTCTATGTCATAGAACTGAGAAAGCTCGAACACTAATAATGAGGTATGTACCCACTTGACAGGTTTGTCTATAAAGCCCTCTAATTTAATAATCTGGTAAGAATGGTTTCTAATGAAATAATAAGGTATAACCAACTTTTAGAAATAGCTGAAAAGAAAATTAACTGAATTACTTATATCTTCAAATTAGAGAAATTCAAATTGAGAAGAATTTTTATTTTTATTAAAAGGTGTAAGTCTCTAACAGTCTGAGGGTTTTGCCTAACTTAAAAAAAAAACTGGTTGGGCTAGTCGGGCGCTAGCCTGTAGTCCCAGCTACTTGGGAGGCTGAGGCACGAGGATCGCTTGAGGCCAGCAGTTTGAGACCAGCCTGGGCAACATAGAGAGATCCCTACTCAAAATTGCTTCCTGGACCATATGGGAGCCTCCTCCTGGCTGAGCTGGCCTGTTAGACCAGGAACTGGTTCACAGTTCTTTGGTAAAGGGGTAGAGAAGCAGAACTCCCAAGTTTAGCGCTCTCCCTCCTGTCCTGTTAGTTCAGCTTAGTATTCCACTTTCTAGGTCTGCACTATGATTCAAGGGGCAGTTTTCTGGCCCAAGCTATGAAATGGTTACTGAACTTCCCTTGACGACGATATCCTATGTCCTATCTCTCTACTTCTAACCTTACCCTGCAAAAGAATGCACGGAGTAGATCAAAGAGAGGACATCCATGCAGGAAAGAACTGAGGACGTGGTGTGGCAGCCGCATGGGTGAGGAGCTGGTGATGCTGTTCTAGCTGCCTCCTGCAACAATTAGCCTGTAGGACATTAAGTCAGGCTCTTGACTTCTTAGGGGCTCTATCACCCCAACAGAAGTAGATGATCCATCCAATAAATCTTTCTCAGTTCTGAGACTCTAAGTCATAAGAGCAGCGAATTAGATACTATCATACAGGGTACATAAAACATCTTATTTCTAATTGATACAGACAATTCAGCATGGTCATTCCACAGAAATGGGGACAGGAGACTGCCCGGGGTATTGCCCAGCTCTTCACACCCATCCTCACCCTAACTTCAGCTATGGGATTGTAGGAGGCAGCGAGCAATGCTTAAAGTACCATAAAACCCTCATTGCAGTTTGTCTCAGACCCAGGTTCAAGAAAGTATGAAATTAAAGTGTTTAATAAGTGACCAGTTCCAAAGAAAAGACCAAGGAACAAATGTTAAGAGCAGCATTCACAGGCTATATTTTGTATGAGGGACTAGGTTTGAAAATAAAGGATATTTATGAAATGAATTTTAATTCATAATACTTATTGAAGGTCCCTAATTTGACTAATATTGATGATTAAGGCAAATTAGGTTAAAAAACACAGGAATGGTTTTGGTTAAAAAGCAAGATAGGAAGTTGTTCAAACATTGACTGTTTTAAGAAATTAGTTATAAAATAACATCAACACTTGTATAATACTGTACATTACAATGACACCATAACTTTTATATAATACAAAATATACATACACACATACAGAACATGCACATGTTACATTCCTTTTAAAGATTATAAACACTGAAACTTTCCCAATCAGTTTCTTAATAAAGTACTCAAAGTAACCACAATTTGTTACTTTTAGAGAGTGTTTTTATATTGCACAGTTCTTTGGTTTTATTTAAAAATCATCTTAGTTATTAAAACAAGTAGCTTATCTTAAAAGCTTGATTTTTCCTTCCATGATATATGTAAAATAAAACTTTCACTTTATAAATAACTCAACACTCATGTACTGTAAATCCACGAGATGAATAAAACTCAAAGTTCAAATAGGATGTTAACTGTAGGACTATGAATATTGAATGTTTCAGGAGGCTGTAATGACAATGATATTCTTGAAGCTAGGCCAAATCCCTCAAGAGTAAATGAATGGACACCAAAAAATCAATAGCACACATAAGAAATGCAGTAAGAAATGTTTGGTTAAATGAGAAATTGGCAAAATGAAATCTACCAACATGAATCACTTTAAAATTTTTAGAAAGTCAAAGCCTCGAATTTCCAAAGTACAGATGAAAAGCCAAAGACAGTATGATTGAAGTAAAGAAATGTTCATAACAAAGATTATATGCATTTTGGTGGATAAGTGGGTGATTTCTGGAGCTGTAACCTCATTTACTAAAAAGTTGAGAGAAGCACCGCTTTCATCACTGCTAAATGCAATCATTCAGCCAAGTTCTAAAATGAGAAATGTTCTTGTCGCAAGGAAAATGCTGTTCAGCCGTTTATTGCTTTTTTACTCTGAAGTTTTTTCTTCCTATTTAAGAAACGTAGGGAAAGCAACTTCAGATGCTTATTTTTATCCGTAAACATCCAGAAAAAAAAGCATTAAGTAAATAACAGAACACTTTTTTGTTTTCCTTTTGACTGTACCTCTATCTGGAGAATTTAGTAAAGTTGCAGATGAGGAGGAGAGCCGCTTGCTAATGACGGGATCAACATGTTTCGAAAGATTCATGGTGGAAACTGATCGCCTGTCTGGATCTAAAACAAATGGAGATAATGCTAATTGACAGCCAGCATGCAGGATTGCCATTTCCCAGATCACTGATGGAAGGAAAAACTAGGATTGGAAGCTTTCAGCTCTATTTCTAGATCTGTCATAATAACACAGTTTTCTAAGTGGACACTTCAAAGGTAACTTAAAGGCTAGAAATAAAATTCATTTTTCTTATAGGATAAATAAATATTCAGTTCACCAGTTTGTCAGCCATGGAAATTCAAGGATACTGTTATAATACAACAAGTGTATGAAGACAGAAGGAAGGCCATTGAAGGGCTTTTAAAATAGTGCAAGCAAAAGAGGATCATGAAAGTGAATGGCTTTGTGATTTCCAAAACCAGGAACAATGGGGTAAGCGCTGGTAAGACAGAAAGCAAACACTGGTGTACAAAGAACAACAGGTTCTGTGTAGTTGCTGCTACTTTGCTTGCAGTGTCATTTTACTGAGGGCATTAAAGTTCATTATTGAAGAATTAAAAAAAAAAGAAAGGAAAAAGAAACATTCTAAGTGGAAAGGATGGCCACTACGATCTTTTTTTTTTTTAAAGTCTACTAATAACTACATCTCTGTGCCTATGAGTTTAGTGTGACTACAAATATAGACTCAGTACACAAACTTGCCCAATAAAACTGACAGCAATATAAATAAAATCAGAATTCTAAGTGCATGAACAATATTATTGCTCATCCCGCAGTCATCCTGTAGTCAAAAATTCTAATCTTAGAATTCTTAAAGTTCAAATCAGAAGGGAAATAACCATATAAAAGGCAAAAAACAGCAGTTTGCTGTTGGTACAATGGAATCAAGTTGTAATCATGCTCATTAGCACATAGCATGTTCCCTGAATAAAACTACATATAATAAATGTATAAAAATATCATTATTATTTATCTAGGATGCAGGTGTATGCTCTGATCTTTAATAGCCAAAGTTAAAGGGATTTTGCTGTATTTTGTTTCATTTTCTATTGTTAACTGCTTCTAAAACTAAAGCAAAATACTCCTTGTGGTAGATGCTTTCAAAACTCAGTTTCCATTGGTCTAACTAACCTTGGCAATAAAAATTTTGCAGTGAACTTTCCCCATGGAATAACTAATTTCTGACTATTATTTATGGCACAAAGGTGATATGCAAGTCTTTTGTAAGATCAGACATTTCTATCGTCTCCTGGGATTCATTTTTATGGTCGAAGCAATTTTATTATTGGAAAAAAAAAAAAAAAAGCACACCATTTCTGTGTCTCATATTTACACTTAACTGAGGGGCTCTCAGGGCAATCCTAACATAAGGAAAAGATTTAGGGCGAATCATCAAAAGGTGCACCTTAATGTGAAATGTGAAGAGAGAACACAAGGAGGAATAACAGATGGGATTTTCAGGTGATTTTATAGCAATACATTTTCTGATATTCCTCTACATGTTAAGCTTTAGTTGGGGAAAACTGTGTCCACACAGAGGCCTATCCTCAGGCAGATTCTCAATAGGTTATTAAAAAACATTTAGTTCTGTTTCAGAGTAAAGTGGAAAATGAGCTAGACTAGGCCTTCCCATGCTAAAAATACCATGAATAGTAAAACCTCTAAATCTACCATGGATGGTCAAAATTATGGAAGTATACCATGAATTTGTTCTATTACTTAATATATGAAACAATTTTTATTAATTTCTTTTTTCACTGAACAAAATAATTTATAAAAGGATTTATGAAGAATATGTTTTAAAAGTATAAAGTTTTACAGACCAGTGGTATTTGATATTAGCTAGCAGTTGGACATTAATTTTAATATAGACCACTTATAGGAACTGTCTGCTGGTCAGCAAACATTGACTGAATACCCAACATGCAGTAGGTCATTTTCTGATCTTTGAGAAAGCTCTAATTAAGTCTGTCTGAAAGTAATCCTAATTATTTTCAGACACACTTCTCTGTTCCAGCATAGAAGTAATTTGCTCTAATTCACAGATATTATTAAAATGGATTTTGTCCAACAGCTCGCAAGTGCAACACTGGTTTCTCTTGTTCTGAGTGGCAGTAATAAAGGTCACATATTAAAACTCTGTGTGTGGAAGCAAAGAATTAAGGCTATGCAGCTTTATCTCCCTTCAAAAATGTCTGGCAATCTATAACAGAGTGTATTTCTGTCATATATACATATAAAGCATGAAGCTAAAAAAAAAATGTTTATAAAAATATATATCCTGACAGTTTTTCTGCATACAATGCATACACAAACTATCCCTACAATGAAACATCACACTTAAATGATCACAGATTTGATATGGGTTCCACTAATTACCATTGGGTTGTGAAGAGCCAAGGGGGGAAAAAAAAACTTTCAAATTTGGTTCAATGTCACAGGAAAGTAAGTTGTGGTGATATTTTTTAGATTTTTTTTTTTTGAAAATAAAGGGGTTATAAAAGATATATGGAATGTTAGACATGAAAGAGACCAGAGCAAGCAAATAAAAATTCATAGTTATTTAGGTTAAAACTAAAAGTGGCTACAGTGGTATTGATTGGGGTGGGGTGTAGGGGCTAAACTGGATGTACTTTGATCCCAGGTAGTTTTTTTTTAGTTAAAACACATTTTTTTAAAGGTTTTATCCAAAATGATCATTTTAAAGAGAAAGCAAATGTGCCGCATGTAATTACTTTATTTCAATACCTTTAAGTCATCTGAATCATATTATCACACTTAAGAAACACTGTGCCAATCTCAGATCTAGGTCTATGCAATAGGAAATTAAGCATGCATTATGACTAAGGTGGTGATGGTTCAGCTATTGATGAACTGGCCCTAGGTCTGAGGTGCTAGCTACGGGTCAGGCAATCAGCAATCATAGAGATGTCTGTACCAGATTTTCTAGTACCACCAAAAGTTGTGCAGTGGTGGTCCAGGCCTGCTAAATCGAGAAAGGTGAATGATGATT
Source organism: Avahi laniger (assembly GCA_963575035.1). Classification (NCBI taxonomy): domain Eukaryota; kingdom Metazoa; phylum Chordata; class Mammalia; order Primates; family Indriidae; genus Avahi; species Avahi laniger. The sequence goes on along the minus strand of CAUYSK010001680.1, from coordinate 2,298 downwards.
CAACAAAACCACCTGGAGACAGAATGTAAGACAATGGTTTTTCAAAGCAAATTTAAAAAAAAAGAGTTATTAGACTCACACAAATGAAAAAGAACTGACTCACTACATAAAATTCAAGATGTATTGAATTTACAGTACAAAAATAAAAACCTTCCTGTAAGTCCAAATTTCAGTACGATTTTTACGTCCATTCAAGAAGGAAATAGCTCAGACATTTGCTACTATTTCTAGCTTAATAAACCTGCACATTTTTTTACAGAGCATTAGTGTTGCAAATACTTTAGGGTCAGGATATATAAGCTCATAGTATTGATTTTGATCAGTCAATATAACTGATTCTTCCACAGAAAAAGATAAAACTGGTTAACTTATTCCATAATCTTGAAACTTATGCAAATGAATGACTACAATAACATAGTGTTGAAGCTAGCATGTTTATTTAGAAATATTGCATAGATTTCTCTCTTTAAGGAATTTGTAACACGTGAGAAAAGCGGCCTGTGTTAAAGGAAAAGTGAGAACCTTATCTTCTTACCTCCATCACCCTCTTATCCTCAAATGGTAGAAGCATCACTTAATTGTATTTTAATAATTTCGGCAGGATTTTTGTTTTGCAAACACAGATTTAGAAAAAAGAAGGGAAATGCATTTTGCTTCCAGGAAAATAAAAAGACTGATTTTGAAAGCGGTTGCTATCTATTTACCTGCGCTGTGGATGCCGGGGCTCCCATGGAGAGAGCCTCCCCAGGACCACCGGTTATGCTTCTGCCTTGGCTTCTGGCTCCTTTCCATTGTACGCCGCACGACAGCTTCATGGCGTTCCTTAAATGGAAGACAGGAGCTGATGATCAGATTCAATCTGGCTGTCAGAAGTGTCTTCAACTTAAGGCAGAGTGGAGTGAGGAGTACTACTTAAATTTCCACCCTACCATTCCTAATCTATTTCCTAACTTCTACACCTTATCTTAAGGTGGGAATATCAGTCTGAGAGGGTTATTGAAATCATTAAGTCCCAGTTCATAAAACCCTGGGTGTACAACAGGCACTCAAATAAATGACCTTACTATTGGAGTGTGATGCTTTCATCCACACACACAAGCACTGTAGCGCGGGTCTTAGCTTAAACTGATGCCAAACACATATGGTACCATATTTAATTGAAAAATAAAGCTCAGAATCTGAAGATGTCGGTAATCCTGACCTGATGACTTATGGAGTTATAGGACCTCGTGTAACTTACCTGTTCTGATTCTAAGCTTCCATTTTTGCAAAAACAATATATATTAATAATACTTACTCAAGAGCTGAGTAAGGGTTAAAGGAGATAATCTATGTGAAAATGTTTGCAAATGGTAAAGCCTACAGAAACCCAATTGTTTGCAGTGGTCTTAATACTTTGGTATAGACGAACTGAACGTTAATAAGTCAGTCACAGGTTTAGACCAGAGAGCTGCACTTCTAAAGTTTCTGTGGCAATAATCATCACCAGCCTTCTGTCTACCTGACTCCCATACTCCACGCTCCCTAGAACTGGTGGCATCTGTAAAGCCGATGACTCTGAAACCGTTCTGCTCTGCACCTGGCATCTGAATGGGCAGTGTCACAGGAAGTCTGCTGTATTTCCCGAGGAGGAGCGCCCCATCCCTTCGCGGAGGGTGGCTCACCTTGTCCTCCTCGAGTCTCTGCCTCCGCTTCTCCTCCACGGCCGCCCTCCTCCGCTCCTCCTTCAGCCTCTGCTCCTCCAACCTCTTCTTCCGCTCTTCCAGGTGCTTTTCATAGTGCTGCCGGGCACGCTCTTCTCTTTCTAACCAGACTATTTCTCTTGCAGCTTGAGGGAGGAGAAAAAGAAGAAAATCAAACACAGGCAGGTTAAGATGTGAATAGTGAGGGCTGTGTTACGTGGTCCACGTTTAACAAATATAGGTTCTTTAGTTTTACATTAACCAAGCATGGCCTTTGCTTTCCTCAAATTTCCAGGAAGAAAGTACTACTGTTAATTTTTAGCATAAGTGAATATGCTAACAATGCAGTTGAAGGAGATACACTGAATTCTACTCTTTGGGAACCCATATAGCGCTCTGGTTTGGGGTGGGGTACCTGCGGCCTTGGGGCCACATGTGGGCCTTCTGGATCCTTTAGTGGCCTTTTGACTGAATCCAAATTTTACAGAACAAATCTTTTTAATAAAGGGATTTGATCTGTGAGGTTTGGATTCGGTTGAGGGGCTGCACTTAGGGATCACTAGAATAAGGCATAAATCACATGCTCTGGTCTCAATCCTCACATTGATATAAAGTC
>CAUYSK010001678.1:0-22263 GCA_963575035.1 Avahi laniger | reverse complement strand
AGAACCTGCCCTTAAGGAAGATAATCCAAGAAATACTTGTCTGACTCTTCTATTTAACATTTTTGTCTGAAAACTAGCATAAAGCTGAAAAAAGTGGACAGCATTCCATAATGAGATAATTTTGCTACTGTTATTTTAAAGGTTTCAGGGAAAACATGTTGATATCAAGAGAGGAAGAAATGTGTCTGAAGTTTACAATATTTAAGGATTTTGATAAAAATATAAAATTCAGCTTTTTATGGCTATCTCTTAAAATACTGAATTGCAATCCCCTTGAGATAAACACTTTTATATGTTTAGTTATTTCCACTAGGATCACATCAGCATTCTATCATTGATTTCAATTGTCTCAGGCTAGAGTAATGTGAATAATTAAATTTTTACTTAATAGAAAAATAAAAGCATTCAAATATATAGCTGACCAATGGGAAAGTTAATTTAAAATGTATTACCATTTCCCTGCCTTAGTTAAGAATATAAATGAAGCATAGTTTCAGTTTTCATTGATAATGGCATTATTATAAACATAAATTATACATAACCTTAGGGCAATAGCTATTATTTTCGGATCTTCAGTTTCCTCATCTGTGAATTAAGGAGGGGAAATGTCAATTGGGAAAATTTAAGGTCATTTTAGGCTTTGAGTATCTATGCTTTTATTGTGTTGAAAACATTAATATTTTAGGCTGGGATAAAGCCACTGAGCTTCTGCCTTATATGAAAAGCTCCAACCAAGAATGTATTTTGCAAGTCCAAAGGAAATAGCAGCGTAGCTAGTTCTGACACCAAGATGACCTTGGCCGAGTCACCAATTCTGGGTCATAGTTACTTTATCTGTAAGGAGAGACACCACATGAAGGATCCGTGAGCATCTAAGTTACCATCATTTTTAATGATACAAGTTTAGACACACAGAAGTCAATAGAAAATTGTAAACAGATTTTCAGGCTCTTTGGTTTACTCTTGTGGAAAACAATTCTAAAGTCAAATTGCAAGCGATCTTCTAATCAAACTTCATGTGAGGCGCATAGGTCGAGAGTAAAACTTTGGTTATTGTGTTCGCTACTGCCCTCTCAACGGCTGCCTTACTAATGGAACTCAGACGTCTCTATTGTCTGCATCAGTAAATCAATCCATTAGCAAATATACACCAAGTAGGTATTTTATGCAAGGCTCAGTGTCAGGAGTTGACTTTCCTATTACGGAGGGACACAATCTGATCAACTTATTCCAACCAAGCTCAGGGACTCCTAGGAATTGTTGCAGGTTACTCTCAGCAGAGAAACAAAAGCACAGATGAAACTTTTGGTGGTCTAAACTCTGCTCCCTCTGTGATTAAAGGTACAATTAACAAGGCTAGTTTAGCAGTTACAGTAGAATTATTTGCATGTGCAAGGATTTAATTATAAGCTGGCTTAGTTTTTGCCTGGTCAGGAACAATTATTTGTATGTATTTTTAAGTTATTTTTGTGGGGCCATTTGAAGCACAAATGTTACCTGAGCTACCAGGATATTTAAAACAAACAAACAAGATTTTTTTAAAAAATATAACACCTAAACTTTCTATTGTTTTAGATCAAGGGAATATTTAGAAATTTCCCACTGATTAGAGTTTGGGCACTTTACATTCCTTCTTCTCCAACTATATGTAAATATTCTAGTTATATAACCTTTAAAATACTGACTTCCATTACGACTTCCACCTTTGAGTTTACTTGTTTAGTATTCATGTGGCACATAGCATTTGTAAATCACTTTACAATAATTAATTTGTCGAAGTAAAACACATATGGATATTTCAGCATTCAAATTATTTTGTACCCTGGTAGTCCCTTCAAATATATATGCATATATATATAACCAAATTGTTTTTATAATTATGTAAATTACAGTGAATTTTTTCAAACTGACACTATTTCCATCCAATTTCTATGCTTTTACTCTTATAATGATGATTTTTGGCAAATATATGTCAACAATTGCTACTTTATAAATTCCTTAGTATTACAGACATTGGTTTAAAAGCATTTTTATACAGTCCCCTATCAAGAGGTTTGTATAATACTTAGCAGGCATTAAGAAGATTCTCTTGAACAAATAAATGATTGACTAAAGATATTTTTCTAATACTTTCTTCCATTTTTACATTGCTTTATGTTTATGAGCTCTTTTTCACCTCTCTGAATCAGACATTATTACCTAAACAGTTTCTGTCTCCTCCATCCTTTTACTTTTCTTTAAATATAAATATCAGGGTATTGTAAATTCCATAAACTTTAAGTAAGTAACACTACATATCTAAGGGTGAGAAGAACTGAGCTTCAAACAAGAGAAAATAAACACAGGCACATTCAAGAGATATTGTGGGTTCAGGTTCAGATCAACACAATAAAGCAAGTGTTGCAATAAAGCAAGTCACAATTTTGTTTTTTTGTTTGTTTGTTTGGTTGGTTCTCAGCGTACATAAAAGTTGTGTTTACACTACAATGTAGTCTATTAAGTGTGAAATAGCATTATATTTAGAAAAATAATGTACATATTATAATTAAGATATTTTATTGTTAAGAATTGCTAACGATCATCTGAACCTTCAATGAGTCTTTATCTTTTTGCTGGTGGAGGGTATTTCCTCCATAATGATGGCTCTGACTAATCAGAGTGGTGATTGCTGAGGGTTGGGATGGCTGCAGAAATTTCTTAAAATAAGACAACAATGAAATTTGCCACACCGATTGACTCTACATTTCACAAAAGATTTCTCTGCAGCATGTGATGCTGTCTGATGACATTTGATGACATTCATGAGGGTTGGAATCAACTTCTTCCAGATTTTTGTTCATGTTGATATTTTGACCTCTTCCCAAGAATCACTAATATTTTCAATGGCATCTAGAATGGTGTATTCTTTATAGAAGGTTTACAATTTACTTCGCCCTGATCCATCAGAGGAATCACTATCTATGACAGCCATAGCCTTATGAAATGTATTTCTTAATATGACTTGAAAGCCTAATTTACTCATTTATCTACGGGCTTCAGAATGGATGCTGTGTTAGCAGGCATGAAAACAACATTAATTTCCTGTACATCTTCACCAGAGTCTTTGGGTAATTAGGTGCATTGCAATATGCAGTAAGATTTTGAAATAAATCTTTTTTGAGCAATAGGTCTCAACAGTGGACTTAAAATATTCATTAAATCATGCTATAAAAGGATCTTCTGCAACCCAGGCTTATGGTTCCATTTACAGAGCACAGGCAGATCAGATTTAGTGTAATACTTAAGGATCCTGGGATTTTCAGAACAGTAAATAAGCACTGACTTCAAGATAGAGTCACCAACTCTGCTACCCACTAACAAGAGAGTGAGCCTATCCTTTGAAGCTTTGAAGCCAGGCGTTGACTTCTCCTCTCTAGCTATGAAAGTACTAGATGGCATCTTTCTCATATAGAAGGCTGTTTCATCTCCACTGGAAACCTGTGATTAATGTAGCCATTTTCGTCAATTATCTTAGTTAAATCTTCTGGATAACTTGCTGTAGCTTCTATATTAGCACTTGTTGCTTCACCTTTCACTTTTATGTTATGGAAATGGTTTCCTTTCTTAAACCTCATAAGCCAAACTCTGCTAACTTCAGACTTTTCTTCTGTAGCTTTCTCACCTCTCTCAGTCTTCACAGAATTGAATAGAGTTAAGATCTTACTCTGGATTAGGTTTTGGCTTAGGGAAATGCTATGGTTGGTTTGATCTTCTGTCAGACCACTAAAACTTTCTTTATATCAGCAATAAGGCTGTTTTGCTTTCTTATCATTCATGTGTGCACTAGAGAAGGACTTTTTAACTTCCTTCAGGAATTTATCCTTTGCACTCACAAACTGACTGTTAGGCATAAAAAGGCTAGTTTTCAGCTATCTGGGCTTTTCACATGCCTTCCTCGCTAAGCAAAATCATTTCTAGCTTTTGATTTAAAATGAGAGATATGTGGCTCTTCCTTCACTTGAATACTTAGAGACCATTGTTGGGTTATTACTTGACCTAATTTGAATATTGTTGTGTCTCAGGGAATAGGTGTGCCTGGGGAGATGGAGAAACGGCTGGGCAGCGGAGCAGTCAGAATGCATGCAACGTTTATCGATTAAGATAAATGTTATTAAGTCTTATACGAGCATGCTTCCACTGATCACGGATCACCGTAACAGATATAATAACAATGAAAAAGTTTGAAATATTGCAAGAATTGCCAAAATGTGACACAGAGACACAAAGTGAGCACATGTTGCTGGAAAATGGCCCAATAGACTTGCTCAAAATTGCAATATGTAAAAAATGCACAATAAAGCAAAGAGCAATAAAGCATGGTATGCCTATGCTATGGTATTTTAGTTTGACATACATACAGAGTAGAAGAACATGCGTATCAAAATGCTTGTTAAATGACACTAAATATTTAAAAATCTAAAGCAAAAATTAATGACATGGATTATATCTTTCAAGATAATTCTGATCAATCTCTCAGACATGGTTAAAAGAAAGAGAAAAAGAGGAAGAAAACATAAAGTACTAACATTAACATTAAAAATGATAAAGAAAATAAAATTAAATATACATAAGCTCTTTGAAAAATTATTAAGTAAATACTAAATATTTAACAATAAGCTAGAAAATCTAGAGGAGATATTCACAATGGAAGATAGATACCTGAGTGTATAAACATACAACTAACTTAGAGATATTTATAGTTTTAGCACCTTCCCCAAAAAAGAACCAGAACTTATACCATAGAGGATGAGCTGATTCTTTTATTATTTAAATTATAAGAACTGAATAAAATTCAGAAAGTATCTCAGTCAAAAAGGAGTCTAAAAACAAAGTTAAACAAAGACAGCACACAGCAAAAAAGTACAGAAAGGATTCTCAGATTTTTTTAACATATACATTTTTTAAGAAAAATAAATCTTTCAGAAATTTTATTTATATGTTTAATATATTACACATATATACACAAACAGAAAAATTGGTGAAAACTCAATAGTTATGGCCATTTTACCTTGAACCCAAGAACAAATTTATACAAATTAAATGCATAAAAAGATAGAAAATAAAATAATACCTTCTTAGACATAGAATTTCAACTATAACATTAAGTAAGTGATTTAGTAGTTGATAGAAGAAAGGTTTATTTTCTCTGTTTTTAAATTTAATAAAACTGATAATCACTATACCCCTTGTCTTAGTCCATTTCTGCTGTTATTACAAAATACTTAAGACTGGGTAATTTATAAACCATAGAAATTTATTCCTCACAGTCTAGAGGTTGGGAAGTCCAAGATTAAAGCACTGGTAGGTTTGGCGTCTGATGAGGTCCTGGGCTTCCAAAATGGTCCCTTGTCCCTGTATCCTACTGAAGAGATGAATGCTATGTCCTCACGTGGTGTAAGGCAAAGGCCAAAAAAAGGGTCTAGCTAATTCACTCCAGCGCTTTTGTTATATGAAGTCATCAATCCTATTCATGAGGGCTCTGCCCTCATGACTTAATTACCTGTTAAAGGTCCTATCTCTTAATACTGTTGCATTGGGGTTTAAGTTTTAACATGAATTTTGGAGTAAATACAAGCATTCAAACCATAGCACCTGTTCATGTAAATATATTTTTAAAAGAATTACTAATAATTTCAAGGTTTGGTTTAGTAATTATAAATCATCGGAACTCATAGTTTTCCAAAAACTCTGCTAATGAGCAATCTTGTACTCTTCAAAAACCAATTTTAATCAGGTGCCATAGGCCTAGTTTGCATGAAAATAAATTAGCTTTGTGGCAATGTGAAAGCATATATTAAATGGTATTTTACTTTTTATTGCTAGAATAGAGGCAGACAAAATCTTTCTTGCTTATTTATAACTACACTTGTTTTTATAAATTAGTATATGTAAAGGCAAAAATAAACGTCTGTGGTTACCATTCTTGGCTGAACATTAGAATTCTTGTAAATATTTTAATTTTGTAATTCTGATGTCTAAACCCCAGCTTCATGGATTCTGATTCATTTAGTCTGATTCATTTAGACAGTGAGTCCCAGGATGTACAGGAAGTACTAAGGACTTCTGATCCACACATGAATATATATGTAAATTTAATAAATTGTTAAATGCCATAATTAAATTCTGCTGGGCTTCTACCTGTATTAATGTGTTCTTTTAAAATGACTTAATTCTCTCACTTTTTTCTACCTGCTATTTTCTATGCGCCTTGTCATTTTTAAAAATCTATCCTTGGTGAAAACTCCATCTTTAGCACAAAGGCAAACTAGGACATTGGACTCTGATACAAGTTCTCAGGTGTAAGGTGTTGACACATATTTGAAGATCATGCTTAGATGTGTATAATTTAAAATATCATCAAAATGGAACACAATATAAAAGTGTTTTGTAATGAGAATAAATCTATAGACTACTCAGGTCCATGGGTCTCAGTTGGAGAAATATACTTAGAAACAAATATAGCATATAAATATATGGAAATATACTAGGTGAGCAATATAAAATTCAATACAACTATACTTTAAAACAATAACATATGATGATTACTTGGAAATGTTCCAGGAAGTTAAATAGAGCTTAACATTGGAAAAATCCATTAATACAATTCACAGTTATGACTAACGGAGAAGGAACACAAGACAATCCAAATAATGTTAAAATGTTTTGATGAAACTCTCCCCTGCTTAGTAAGCTAGGAATGGTAAACTGCATTAACTTAATAAAAGGTTTCTTCCATAAATCTAAAGCAAACATCATATTTATTCATGAAATATTAGAATCATAGGAATTTGAATCAAATGCAATAGTGTAATTGCCCCAAACTGCTATTATTCAACAATAATAATCTTGTCAATGAAATAAAGAAAAAAGGAAACGTGAGATCAGATGGTTGGAAATAAATAACAATATTATGTTCTGCAAGTGATATTAACTATTACCCAAGAAAATCAAGAACTCCACTTGAAAATTCTGTGTAATAATGACTTTAATTCAGTAAGATATCCAAATATAAAGGTAGCACTTGAATATAATAGTCTTCTTTTATTCCAGTAATAACAAATCAAGGAGCATAATACAAAAAACAAGTTTTAATTCACAATAAAACAAGAACTATAATATAACTAGACAGCAGCCAAAACAAAAAAACTCAAGGATATTTAAAAGTAAAAAATATTATTCAATTCTGGTTTCTAGCCAAGATAAAGTGGCTGGGACTGGATTTATCCAACTGCCATGGCTAAATAATAAAAACTGGAAGAATATATAATGCAGATTTTTTTCAAGTATTGGAAAACAGACAGAGAAGTACAGAGATCCCTGAAAGAAGAACAACAAATGAGGTATGACTGATAAGTGGCCCTAAGCTTACGTCTCCACTGAGTTCTCAGGCCAAGCGGCAGGTGGAGACCATTGGTCTCCTTGAGTTCAGTATGAATGTTGGGTTTCCAAGAAAACCAATGCCATTAGATTCAAAAGGAAGAGTTCTACGTGGGGAAAGGGTGCTTCTACAGAGGCATCATCTCCACCTCCAAGTGTTTCAGTTGAGAACTGGTCAGAGCATGCATGTGAGGCAACTACACAGTGCTGGGGAAAGAACAACCAGTAAAGATCAGGCAGAGATATCTACAAGCTCACAAAGGTCAAGGAATAATTGGTGTTCCAACCATCCAAAGTGGAAACCTTTCATAACATACAGAACATTAGTCAGAGTACTCAGAAGAGTGCTGTCCCAATATGATGGTAAAATTAGCCCCAGACAGTCTGCTCTGATCCCACTTAAGAAGGCTTAAAAGCAATCCTCAAGTGGATCAAATATTTTCCAAATAACTCAATGATATTCCAGAATGAACTGAAAAATATTTAAATAAATACAATATCCAGCACTCAACAAAGTAAAATTCACGCCATTCATAAAAAATTACCAGTCATGAAAAGAGGCAAGAGAATACAGATCATAATGAGGAGAAAAAAAAATCTGTCAATCAAGACTGACCCAGAAATGACACAGATGATAGAATTAGTGGACAAGCACATTGCCCCAGTTATATAACTTAAAACAGCAATGAGATATCAACTTACTCAGTTGGAACAGCTTTCATTAAAAAGTCCAAAAACAATAGATGCTGGCATGGATGCAGAGAGAAAGGAATGCTTATATACTGTTGGTGGGGCTGCAAATTAGTACAATCGCTATGGAAAACAGTATGGAAATTCCTCAAAGAACTAAAAGTAGACCTACAATTCAATCCAGCAATCTCACTACTGGGTATTTACCCAAAGGAAAAGAAGTCATTTTATCAAGAAGACACCTGCACTCAAATGTTTATTACAGCACAATTCACAGTTGCAAAGATGTGGAATCAACCCAGGTGCCCATCAATTCATGAGTGGATTAACAAAATGTGGTGTATGTATACCATGAAATACTATTCAGCCATAAAAAGGAAGGATTAATGCCTTTTGCAAGAATTTGGATGGAACCGGAGAGCCTTATCCAAAGTGAAGTATCTAAAGAATACTTTAGATATTTAGATAAACAAACATCACATATACTCGCTATTAAACTGGAACTAACCTATGAGCACGCATGTGCACAGAAGGAAGTAAAACTCAGTGGAAGTCAAGCAGGGGGAGTGGGGAGGAGGAGATGAGTGAAAACCTACCTGATGAATACAATGAACACTATCTAGGTGATGAGTACACTTATAGCCCTGATTCAAGCATTACAAAAGTGATCCATATAACCAAAATCATTTGTACCCCTGTAATATTATATTTCGAAATTAAAAAAAAGAAGAAAAAAGAAGTCAGCATCCTGGTGGTGGTAATTGATCCTGAATCTCTGTAGGAGGTAGAGGCTACTGCTGCACACTAGGGACAGACAAGAATATGCCTGGCACCACCAGTTCTCTGGGGTGTCTCTTGAGAGGTTCCAAAGAGCAACTAGAATGGAAAATGTGCAAGTAGAGCAACCAAAGATTGAGAACGGCGTGATAACCAAAAACAAAGACCCCCTTAGGATGGGGGTCACATTCACCTCTGGGTGACCTATTTATACCAGTGGGAGTGCTAGCCAAGGGTCAAGGGGATATAGAATGGGTGGTGGAGGGGAGGGATGATTAGAATCAATTTTGACCTAAAAATATACTATAGCAGTAGCAGATGTAGTTGTTCTTATGTATTCTGTCTTGATGGGATTCTTCTTCTGAACACATTCTTGTCCATAGATACCCCACACTCATAGCACCATACCAGAGCAACTAACTCTGAACAATGCTCAGGAATATTGTTATATTTTACTATAAATATATTTATCTATAAACAGCATATACTATTGTTTTAGCAGGTTTTAAAGTATAATTTTGTAAGTGTTCTTCAGTAACATAGCTTTATCTCTAAACATTAGGTCTATGAGACTTAGCCATTATTATACTTGCACCTCTACCTCATCTATCTTAGGAGCTATATAGTACTCGAGTGAATTCATATTTGAAAATGTGTACACTGAAATACACATCCACTCTCCTACCAATATTTCCAATTTTAAAATATAATTATAGTAATGTTCTAAATATTTCCATAAAGGTGTTCTTTGGCCCAAGTGTAAGATTTTTTTTCACTACAGAATATACTAAAGTTTGGAAATGATAGATTTTTGGCTATGTGCATCTTTAAATTTATGGGATATTGCCAAAAATGCTCTTGAAGTAGTTGTACCACTTGATATTTTCGTGAACTGTGTATAATAGCTTACATTGGTCCTCCTCATCATTTACATTTGATATTGTCAGATTTAAAATTTTTGCATGTCTGCTGGGTGTACAAAATTTTATCCCTGTTGATTTAATTTGCATTTTTCTGAATAACTAGGGAAATATTTTTATGTATTTATTGACTATTTGTGTTAACTTTTTGTGAAATACATACTAATATTCGCTAGTGATATGTATTGCAAATACCTTTACACAATCACTAGTTTGTTCAATTTATTTTATAATTTTTGGATACAGACAGGATATCATTTTAGTGTATAAATAAGATCAACATTTTCCTTGTGGTTTACTCTTTGTGTGTGTTGTGAAAACAATTTCTCATCTAAGAATGTAAAGACACAAATTACCAACACTAGTAATAAAACAGAGGATATTACTTTAGACCTGCAGTCATCAAGGGGATAATAAATGAATACTGCAAACAGCTCTACATACAAATTTTCCATCTAAGACTAAATGAACCAATTCCTCAAAAAGTACAAAATGCCACAACTCACCTAATATGAAATAGATGAATTGAATAGTCCTATAACTATTAAGAAATTTTAACTCAAACCTCTTGAGAAAGAAATCTCCAAGCCTAGATGGTGCTACTGGATCATTCTACCAAACATTTAAAGAATTAATGCCAATTCTACAAAATCTAGTAAACAGAAGAAGAAGGAATACTTTCCAACTCATAGTTTGAAGCCAGCATTACTCTGATAATAAAATAAGACAAAGACAGTAAAGAAAAAGGTAACTACAGTCAATATTTCTCATGAGGATGATGCAAAATTTCTTAATAAATTATTAGTAAATAGAATTAACAATATATAAAAATAATTATATACCATGACCAGTTGGGTTTATTCCAATGATTCAAAGCTGGCTTAATATGTGAAAATCATCAATGTAATTCACTGTATTAAAAAGCTAAAGAAGAAAAACCACATGATTGTATCAAATAGTGCAGAAAAAAGCATCTGAAAAAATTCAACATTCATTCACACAGATACACACACACACCCCTTTCAGAAAACTAGGAATAGAGAGGAGATTCCTCAACTTGATCAAAGACATGCATGAAAATTTGATACCTAATATCATAGTTTCCTTGGGAAAAACACAAGGATGCTCAGTATTCAAAGTAGTACTAGAATTTATAGTCAGTCTAATAAGTCAAGAAAAAGATATAAAAGACATATAGATCAGAAATGATCTAGATACTAGGAGTGAACATATGAAAACCAAAATTTTAAAAAAATTACCATTTATAATCACTAATAAAATGAAATATGTGAGTATTTCATACTCACATACATATACAAAATACATATAGTACTTGCATGATGAAAACTAAAAAAAATTGATGAAAGAAATAAAAAAGTCTTCAAAAATGGATATATATCATGTTTATGGATTAAAAGACTGAACGATGGATAAATGTCAATTCTCTTCAAACTGACATGCATGTATAAACCAATTTCTATCAAAATACAAAAATATTTATTGTAGATATGCAAGGTTACTCTCAAATACATGTGGAAAGACAAGGGAACTAGAACAGCTAAAACAATTCTGGGCAAACAAAAGAATAAAGAGGGAGAAATCCTCTATTTAATTTCCGTACTTACCATATAGCTCCAGTAATCAAGTGTGCATGGAATTGGTGGAGAGAGAAGCACATAGATCAATGAACAAAATAAAGAACCAAGAAATAGTGTCGCGAAAGTATGACCACCTGATATTTGACAAAGGTGAAAAATAATTCATTGGATGAAGGATAGTCTTTTCAAAAAATGGTGTTGGATCAATTGACTCTCCATAGGCAATAATAATAATAATATTAACAATAAATTTTCAACCTGAGTCTTCCCCTTTATATGAAACTAACTCAAAATGTGCCATAGATTGAAATGTAAAATGTAAAGGCATAAACATTTTAAAGCATTGCATGGAGAAAATCTTTGGGAATTAGAGCTTGGTGAAAAATTATTATACATGGCACCAAAAGCACAGTCCATACAAAAAAAAAAAAAAGATGATAAGTTGGACCACATCAAAAGTTAAAACTTTTGTCCTGAAAGAGATTATGTTAAGAAAATTAAAAGACAACTTACAGACTGGGAGAAAATATTTGTAAACAACATATCTGACAATGAATTCATATCTAAAATGTATATTTAAAAATCCTCTCAAAACTCAACATTAAAAATACAAACAATTCAATTAGAAATTGGGTGAAAAAAAGACATGAGAAGATATTTCACCAAAGAGGATGCATGAAAAAATGTTTGATATCACTAACCATTAGCTGAGTGCAATAAGACTATGATAAAATATCATTACATATCTATTAGACTGGATCATATATAAAATGACAATACCAAATGCTGGTGATGATTTGGAGAAACTGGATCCTTTATACATTGTTGGTGGGAATTAAAATGCTATAGCTACTCTGGAAAATAGTTTGACAATTTCTTAAAAAAAAAAAACAAACAAACATTTACCCTATGACCCAGCAATCACATTTCTGGGCATTTATCCCATAGAGATGGAAACTTATGTCCATAGAAAAACTTGTGCATGATTGTTCATAGCAGCTTTATTTATAATAGCCAAAAACTTAAAATAACCAAAATGCTCCTGGTTAAGTAAATAGTTAAACTGTGGTTCATTTGGTATGTTGATGTCATATGATTAGTGTTAACATGCAACATTACTCAGCAATAAAAAGGAATGAACACTCATATACACAACTCATCTGTACTTTAAAGACACTATTTATTTTTTTAAAAAAGCCAATCTAAAAAGATCACATACTGGCCGGGCACGGTGGCTCACGCCTGTAATCCTAGCACTCCAGGAGGCCAAGGCGGGCAGATTGTTTGAGCTCAGGAATTCAAGACCAGCCTGAGCAAGAGCGAGACCCCGTCTCTACTAAAATTAGAAAGAAATTAGTTGGACAACTAAAAATATATAGAAAAAATTAGCTGGGCATTGTGGCGCATGCCTGTAGTCTCAGCTACTCGGGAGGCTGAGGCAGAAGGATTGCTTGAGCTCAGGAGTTTGAGGTTGCTGTGAACTAGGCTGATGCCACGGCACTCTAGCCTGGGCAACACAGTGAGACTCTGTCTCAAAAAAAAAAAAAAAAAAAAAAAAAAGATCACATACTGTATGATTCCATTTACATAACATTTTCAAAATGACAAAGTTACAGAGATGGAAAACAGATTGGTAGTTGCCAGGGATTAGGACAACCTAAACATAATACCTAATTATAAAGAACTAGCATGAGAGAGATCTTTGTGGTCATGGAATAGTTTTGTATGTTGATCATAGTGATGATTACACAAATATTCACATGTAATAAAATGACACACATATCATACTTATGTCAAACTTGCGGTTTTGATATCATACTATAATTATGTAAGATGTGACCATTGGGAGAAACTGGGTAAAAAATACATTGGGCCTCTCTGAACTGTCTTTGCAACTTCCTGCAATGTTTATTTCAAATAAAAATTTTTTGAAACTCAAAGAGTGATTGAGTTTATTCTCCAATATTGGGACAGAAACTATTTGAGATGTGCAGTAGTTAGTTTTCTTTTAAGCCAGTTTATATAAAATAAAATGTTTATCTTCACAAAGCGTAATCATAAGCAGGATAGAAGGATCCTTATTCTACCAAGGCCCTAGAGAATGGACACTGAGAGAAGATTATCATCTACAAACTCACGTTCAATCTGGGCCATAAATGGGTTATGAGTAATGCGTAAAGCAGTAGGCAAAATTGCCTACATTATTTGAATTATCTCTTGACGTTTACTGCTATTTTCTTAACTAGGCATATCTACATACTTGAATCTATGTATATCCCATGCATGTTATTGGTGCTTCAGATTCCAAAGATGATCAGTCATTATCATCATTATAGACAAAAATCTTTGTTGCTTAATTAAAGTTCTCTACTGCCCAAGTAGTGTCTCTACTGCCCAATTCGAGAGCCTCTGCTGGGTAGTGTAGTTATAGAAAATGTAGGGGAATATGCCAAAAAAAAATAAAAGCCAAAGACTGTGGAAGACCCCTGTTAAAAAAACAATATTTAATTTTTTGAGAAAGCTCCATACTGTTTTCCATAAAGGCTACACTGTTACACATTCTTACCAACAATGTAGAAAGGTTTAAATTTCTCTATGTCCTTGATAATTTTTGTTGTCTTTTAATTTTTTTCTAATAATAGCCGTTGTGACAGGTATGAGGTGACATTGTGATTTTTTTTTTGCATTTCTCTGATAATAGTGATGTTGAACATCTTTTGTTGACCATTTGTACGTTTTCTTTAGAGAAATGTCTGATCAAGTCTTTTGCCCATTTTTAAATGAATCTTTTTTTTTTTGCTACTGAGTTGTAGGATTTTCTTATATATTTTGGAGATTAACCCCTCATGACATCTATGCTTTCCAAATATTTTCTTTCATTCCACAGGTTGCCTTTTTATTCTGTTGATTATTTCCTTTGATATGCAGGAGATATTTTATTTGATATAATCCTACTTTTCTATTTTTGTGTGTGTGGGATTTTGGTATCATACCAAAGAAATCGTTGCCCAAAAAATATTAAAAGAGATTTTCCTGTTTATTTTCTTCTAGGAGTTTTACTGTTTCAGGTCTTATGTTAAAATCTTTAAGCCATTTTGAATTTATCTTTGTGTGCCGTGTAAGATAAGGGTCCAATTTCATCCTTTTGCCTGTGGATATCCAGTTTTCCCAGCACCATTTGTTGAAAAGACTGTTCTTTCCCCATTGTGTGTTCTTGGAACGATTGTAGAAAAATTAGTTACTTGTATATGTATGGATTTAATTCTGGAATCTTTATTATTTTTAACATATTTAAATTATATTTTAAAAATTGAACAATATTATGACGTATTCAGAATGAAGTCTCTAGAGTAAGGCAGATCAGACAATCTGAATTCTGCCAATAGCTACCATTATGACTTAAGACAACTTATTTAACCTCTTTGTAATGCAGTGTAAAGAGAATAATAATGATATAGATTAAACAAGGTAATATTACATAATATTTTTGAACATTACTTGCCACCTAGCAAGCTTCCTATAAATGCTAGCTATTTTTAAATGATCTTTCACATTCTCGGAATCCATAATCAATCATTTTCTTTTTCCCTTACAAAAGAAATGTCTTTTTTGCCATTTTATTTTATATGCAGCTAGAATAATTTCATTTTATTAACCAGAATAATTTCTGATTATTCTAAGCATAACCAGATGTATGTGATCTCTCCAAGAAGAAAGCAAGTACAGTGTATTATAAAGAAGGAGTGAAGATTCTCATTCTGGGAGGCTGAGCTAATCATTTTGCCTGTCCAGACCTCAGCTTCCTTATCTGTGAAATGAAGTTTATGACATGGAGTGTGTTCTCCCTGACGTCCATAGATGCTGAAAAGCTCGGATAAGGTAATGGAAGTAAGATTACTTAGCAATGATATGATGCTAAAGAATATGACCTATGAAAGGCACTGAGGAGGCTGAAAATAAATATCTAAAGGGCTCCTCCAGCTCTACATCCTGTGACTATGTCTCTATTCAGTCTACAGCTAAAGTAAAAATGACATTTCACGGGCTGTTTCAAGTTGTCCTGCTAGTTTCCTTGATAGATCATTTCTCTTAGATCATTTCTCTGGCCATGACATTCCTTTCTTCAGTGACAAAAACCAAAGAAACAAAACCCCATAATCATTTCATTTAAGGCATGTGTATGATAATGACACTGAGTGCATTTTAGCTTAATGAGTTATGACCTTGATTGGTCTTTGAAATGATACTTAAAGTCAGCTCTACCACCTCTTTTTTCTGGCCATGTATTGAAAAACATATGCTCACATTATGCTTAGGGAAATAAGCCAGACACAGAAAGAAAAATATTGTGTTATTTCACTTACGTGAAGAATCTTAACAGAATAAGAAAGATCAAATATACAGAGACAGAAAATAAAACAGTACTTACCATAGGGGATAGGGAGGGGAAGAATTGGGAAGTGTAGGATACAAAGTAACAGATATGTAGGATGAGCAAGTCTAGAAATCTAATGGATACAAACAGTAACTATGTGAGATAATATTAATAGAGATGTTAATGTTTCGTTATAGTAACCATTTTACTATAACCATAACATCATGTTGTAAACTTCAAACATATTCAATAGAATTTATTTAAAAACAAACAAAAAAACCCATGCTCTGTTAGACTCTGTTAACCAAGTTTCAGGAAATCTAATTCTTGCACAATGCTCAGAACTTCATCCACTCTAGCCCTTCACAGATCACCCCAGCTATAAGTGCAGGAACCTTCTCATAGCCAACTTGTTCTTCTTGTATTTTCCTTGCAGCATTTATCATGTTCTCCACTGTTTACTCATTTTACTTTATTCAGCAGTCTCTAAGCACCTCAAGGGCAAGAGTAGTTTAAAGATGGTACAAAGGTAAGTCAAATTGCCTTGTACAAGGTTGCTGCTCATTAGTCTGTGGTTGAATAATAACACCTACAATTTATTCATAATCTGTTATATACCAAATGTTATATACATGACATCTAACTTGTGCCTAAAATCTCTAAAAGGTGTTTTGGAAGCTCAGGGTGAAGTTCAATGAAGTTCAAAGACTCATTTCTATTCCTTTCTAGGGTTCAGGCTGACAGAGTGTATATACATGTAACTGAGTGAAATAGGGATTAAATTACCAGTTTTAATAAAAGCGACATTGGATCTGGAGATTGTGGCATTGTGCTGAGGCTAAAAGAGGCTTCTTACTTCTTCCTCCCAGATTTAAAAATAGTCATACTTGCATTGTGGTGTCTACCCAGCTTAGCTCGTCATCTGCAGACAGAGATGCTGGAAGAAAAAACTGAGTTTGTCTATTGTCAAAATTCCTTGGGGTTCAGATAAAAGACTAAGAGACTGCAAGAAAGAGATAAGGCAGAACCTTTTTAACTCTGAGGCACCCAATGGTAACATGGTTATATTAGATGAGCCATTCATCCTCCCAGGGCAGGAGAAGGAGAGGTGAAAAGAGTGACCAGAAGTGATGGCTCTAATCCTTTCCCTTGCCAGGCTGGGAGAAGAAGCTGGGAAAAGATGTATCTTCTCCGTGGAAATATGAGGAACAGAAGGAATATGCAGTGAGGGGGTAAGTGGTGTTAACAGGCAATATGAACAATTTCTATGTGTCAGGGATGCAAAGTGCTTTACAGTATTTATCTCATTTAATCATCCAAACAACCCATGAAGAGTATGGCTGGATTATTGCCATTATAAATTCAGAGAAATCGTGTTTTGGAGAGATGAGGTGCTTTAATACCTGCTGGCTCTGTAATGTTGGGAGGTATCAGGAACCAAATTGAAATCTTACTCAGTTCAAATCTCAGGCTATAAACACCATCCTGCAGGTGCTCTATGAATATGTCCCACCAGAAGATAGCTTGATTCTCACATATGGGACCATCAGGACAGGCCGATGTGTAACTCCCATTGGATAACTAGAGGGCCCTGGGTCTGGATTAAAGGGATTGCTTCCAGGAAAGTCCAAATAGACACGACCACCATGACAATAAAGTGGGTTGAGTCTATTTACTTATATTATTTAGGGTTTTCTTAAAAAGTGTTTTATATGTCTATGACATATGCACACATAAATATACCACATATGCCCAGCTCAATCACAAAAATTTGTTTGTGTGTTTGTCTGAAATAAAGAAGATCACTTACAGACTAGTTTGTATGTATTGCTCTGTTTCACACTTGGGACTTTTCTTCTCGTCTTGGGGCCTGGCATCCTGGGTATTTGGTAGGTATTCAGCTCCCTGATGGACCAACTTTCTGTGACATACAGCACTGAATGCAAGGTTTTACCAAAAGGAAAATAAAGATAGGGAAAGAGAGAAAGGGAATTATTGTCTCATTAAGCAGATGATAATTGCAATTATTCGCCAAGAATTATGAATCACAAATGAGCATTGCAAAGTCAATTGGGAAACAATTTGGCTATAAATAGTCACATTAAGCAGCCTAATAAAATCTGCTTTGCTTTAGAAACTTCCACTCTTGTTTTCATCAAGTGTTTTATAAAAGTGCAAATCCTGATGAATTATTCCTGTCACTTGCAATTCCGAGAAAAGAAGGAAGCAATGTACTGTAATAAGCATGTTGATGGCTGCAAGATCTTCTGATAGTAATAATAACACCTATAATTCAATTGCACAGGGTTTTCAGGTTTTCCTCACTCAAAACCATTATTTCATGTGATGCTCACAATATTATGTAATATGAAGCAAGGCACATTTAAAATTACAAAATTTACAGCTAAGGAAATGTAGTATGGAAAGGCATAAAGACAACCCCAAGGTCACACAGTCGGGTGCTGGAGTAGAATCAGGGTCTGCTCATTTCCAACAATAAGAAATTCTTTCCCTAAATCACGTTGCATCCTCTATTCATTTTGATGGTTTCAGTTTCACACAACTGAAAATTGAACTCAAATTGATTTGAACAGTAACAGAAGTTATTGGTTTATTTAAATAGTAAGTACAAATGTAAGTAGATAGATATGATGGTTTGATCTAGTAGTTCAGAAATATCAATATGGTTTTGATTTCTTTCTGGTTGTTAACTTTCTGCAGCACCTTTTTGGGGGGGGGTGGTTAAGCACTGCTCATTCTATATCATAGCATAACTATCAACCGCTTCTGGAAGAGAAAGTGAGTATCAGGGAGGTTGGAAAGAAAAATTATTGAGAGAGAAAGAGAGAGAGAGAAAGACAGACCATTACAAAAACAAATCCTGGACTTATTAATAGTTCTGATGGCCAATGTAGTTTAAATTCCATTTTCATAGCTAATCACTGTGACTAAGACAATATCATGTATTGCTTGGCTTGAACCAGTGTTAATGACCATTTCTTTACCAATCACCATGCAAAAACCTAATTAAGGTTGATTACATTAGATTACAGCCCAATTCTGGGGCCAGAGTAGGGTAAATCCTACCCAATCCCAAACCAAATAGGTGCTGCACAATAGTATGGGATGATTATTCACCAAAGAAAAATCCCAATAAAGGTAGAAAATGAAGGTGAGTGCAATAAGGAAAGATAGTCTCTTCAAGAAATGATATTGGGAAAATTGAAAATCAACACATAAAAGAATAAATTGGACCCTTATCTCACACCATATAAAAATCATCACAAAATAGATTAAAGATGTAAACAAAAAACCTGAAACAATAAAACTCTTAGAAATAAACATAAGGTAAAAGCTTCTAGACATTGGATTTGGCAAAACTTTTTTGGATGCCACAGCAAAAGTATAGGCAAGAAAAGCAGAAATAGACAAGTGAAACTACATCAAACTAAAAATCTTCTTCATGGTAAAGAAAACAATCAACAAAATGAAAAGGCAACCAATGGGATGTGATAAAATACTTTCAGACCATATATCTGATAAGGGGTTAATATCCAAAATGTATAAGAAACTCTTACAACTCAATAGCATAAACAAATAACCCAACTAATGAGCAGAGAAAGGACATGAATAGACTTTGTTTTTAAAGACATACACTTGGCCAACAAGTATATTAAAAGGTTTTCACCATCACTAATCATTAGGTTAAGGCAAATCAAAACCACAATGAGATGTCACCCCACACCTGTTAAAACGACTAATACTTTTTTTAAAAAATGAAGAAAAATAAGTCTTAGCAGGAAGATGGAGAAAGGGAACTCTTTTACACTGTCACTAGGAAATCACTATGGAAATTGATACAAAGGTTCCTCAAAACATTTTTAAAAATTACCATTTGATACAGCAATCTCACTTCTGGGTTTATGTCCAAAGGAATTGAAATCATGAAGAGATGTCTGTATTCCCACGTTTATTGCCGCATTATATGAAATAGCGAAGATAGGAAAACACCCTAAATACCAATCAATGGATGAATGGATAAAGAAAATGTGGTATATATACAATGAAATATTTTCAGCCTTAAAAATAAAGAAATCCTGTCATCTGCAACAACATAGGTGAACTTAGAGCACATTACACTAAGTAAAATAAGCCAGGTAAAGAAAGATAAATACCGTCTGATCTCACTTGTATGTGTAATTAAAATAGTCAGATTCACAGAAGCAGAGTAGAATAGTGATTACTAGAGTCTTGTCTTTGGGGAAAGTAAATAAGGAAATGTTGGTCAAAGGGTACAAAGTTTCAGTATGTAAGACAAATAAATTCTAGCGATCTACTGTACAGCAATGTGACCTCAGTTAACAATACTCTATTGTATACTTGAAACATGCTAAAGTGATAGATCTTAATTAACTGTTCTCACCAAAAAAATAAAAATAACAAGCAAAGAAATAAAATTGTAACTACGTGTTAGGTGATGGATATGATTATGATGAATGTATACGTATATCAAAACACAAGAACATAGACTTTTTTTTTTTTTTTAGATAGAGTCTTGCTCTGTTGCCCAGGCTAGAGTGCCATGGCGTCAGCCTGGCTCACAGCAACCTCAAACTTCCGGGCTCAAAAGATCCTCCTGCCTCAGCCTCCCGAGTAGCTGGGACTACAGATGTGCACCACCACACCCAGCTAATTTTTTTTATATGTAGTAGAGACGGGGTCTCGTTCTTGCTCAGGCTGGTCTTGAACTCCTGACCTCAAGCGATCCTCTCACCCTGGCCTCCCAGAGTGCTAGGATAACAGGTGTGAGCAATTGTGCCTGGCCCATAGACTTTAAATATGCACAATTCGCAGTTGTCAATTATACCCCA
Organism: Avahi laniger; assembly: GCA_963575035.1. Lineage (NCBI taxonomy): Eukaryota > Metazoa > Chordata > Mammalia > Primates > Indriidae > Avahi > Avahi laniger. Next base: position 1,616 of record CAUYSK010001678.1, on the reverse strand, counting down.
ATAAATCTGAAAAAAAAATAAAATGGCGGTGGGTAGAAATGGGTGTTGGAACTCTCGTAAATGAATGTTTACCCTATGTCCAAATGTGCCACTCATTTAACAAACATCAGCAGAGCCCAGAGGTAGCTATATAAAGATCTGGAAAATACAGTTTATAGCTAGGGATGAACAGGGTTATAAATGTCCATTAATTGTCATGTAAGGTGAGACTTGAAATGGATTACAGAATGGGAGTCCCAGGAGAAAATAGTTTAAAATAAATGTATGAGGTCAGTGGTACATTGTTGTTGACCTTTACATATTATACCTACACCCCTTTCCTTGTTATTTTGTTTCATTTTGTGTCTGACCATTTTTCCCTAATATTAGATAGTACAGGTAGTTACAATGATCGCTGACTATCGATCCTATCCAAATTCATTTGCCTACAACCCCAGCTGTGTGATCTTATAAAAATTATTCGACTTCCCTTGGCTTCACTTTCATCTTTTATAAAATTAGTGATTTCATAAAATAAGTTATAAAATACTTCATAATCTCTCTAAGGTCTCTTACAGCTTTAGTATTCTAATAATTTTCATGATCTAGAGACAGGTTTACTCCCAGATGGGAATTCTTGCTTGAACATTGCATGTATGAGGGAGAAATGCACAGAGATTTGAAATAGAAACCTCTATCACACATTTTATCATACTCTACTGATTTGCTCGGGTACAGGGAAATTAAAGGACTCCTTGGGATTTGAAATTGACCTTAGTCTTTCCCCTTCCAGCTGGTGGCAGACACAAGATTGCATACAAATAGGTTTTCTACTTTCTTAGCCAGGACTTAGTTAAGTTTTTACCGTCACATTTGATATCCTACCTAAAGAGTGGCTGATGTCTTAATTGAACACTGCTTCAGGAATGACACCTAATGTTTGGTTTAAAAAAAATTCTTGGTTTAGCAATCTAATCACCAGCTCCAATCATACATCTAAACTTTTGCTGTTACTAATAATCCTTTGATAAATAGAATTTATATTTTACCCACATATCTTTGGAATAGATTCCTAAAAGTGGAATCAGCAATTCAAAGAGGAAATAGATAAGCTATTTTGCTAGATATTGCGAAATTCTCAGTCATACACTTTGTGCAATTAAAATATGAGAGTACCTGTTTCCCCATAACCTCACAAATGCTGTCAAACTTTGGAATACTGGCCAATAGGCAAGAAATTGCATTTTTTTAGATTAGATTTTTTTTTATTTTAGCATATTATGGGGGTACAGATGTTTAGGTTACGTATGTTGCCCCTACCCACCCTCCCCACCCCGAGTCTGAGTTTCAAGCATGTCCATCTCTGGGATGGTGCGCATTGCACTCTTTGTATATGCATATACCGTCCGCTCCTCCCCCTCCCCTCTCCCCCTCCCCCCTGCCCGACATCCGATAGATGTTATTCTCATATGTACACTTATGTGTTGATCAGCTAGTATCAATTTGATGGTGAGTACATGTGGTGCTTGTTTTTCCATTCTTGGGATACTTCACTTAGTTGCATTTTTCTAAAATTTTAATTTGCATCTCCTTTATGTAAGTGAAGCTGGGCATAGTTTCATGTAATTAAGAGTCAT